>PIJE02001093.1:93940-111440 GCA_002895965.2 Coryphaenoides rupestris | reverse complement strand
TTTTTTTTACAACAACCCACTGCTCTGCCCAGCGTGGCCAGATGGCTGCTGGCTGCTGGCTGTATGTATAAACTGATATTTATTCACTCGCGTCTTTCTAAAGCTTTGTTTGAACAGGTGTTTTTGCAAGTCACAGAGACGGACGGAGAGACAAAGGCAGAGCTACCAGTAACACTTGCACACACACGTACACACACACACACACACACACACACATACACACACACACAGGCAAGCAAGCAGCACACACACACACAGAGTCAAAGTCTTATCTCATCCCCGAAGAGCAGCTGCAAAGTATGTCCCTATAGCTTCACTGTTAATCATTGGTGGTATGTGTGTGTGTGTGTGTGTGTGTGTGTGTGTGTGTGTGTGTGTGTGTGTGTTTCTGTGTGCACATGGGTGTTTATGCAAGCGTGCATATATGTGTGTGTGTGTGTGTGTGTGCATGAGAGTTTGTGCATGCGTGTGTGTGTGTGCATGAGAGTTTGTTTGTGTGTGTGTGTGTGTGTGTGTGTGTGTGTGGGACAACTTCTGTCCACCACTGACCTCTTCCACACACACACACACACACACACACACACCAGAGTTTGCTCTCTGTGACGAGCTGTGATTTGAGCAGTTAAGGAAGGTAAAACGTGAACATCTGTCGCATGTCAAGGTTGTTTCTATAGTCAGAGCAAACAGAGACGGGGCCGGCGAGGTAATGATTTGGGCAGAATATCACACACACACACACACACACACACACACACACACACACACACACACACACACTCCCAGAGATAACAGAGCAGGCGGGTGGTAACCTGATAAGTGTAATTCCGGTGTTTCCCACTTTTTCTGGCCCGTAGACATGCAGACAGACACACATACATAAACTCTGGAACAGAACTCTGGAACAGGAAGCCAGGTGAGAATATAGCCAGGTGTGAATTTGATGGAAAGTTACCTTTTGTAAATCAGTGGTTTCCCAACTGGGAGCGGTCTTTTGGGGGTACGTGAGCAGATAAAATATGCAAAACTTGTTTAATTTGCGAAATATTATCACTGACTATAAGTAACTTATTGAGGCTGATCAGTAAAGTTAGGATCAGGCAGAAGTGCTGCTTCTTTCTTTAAATTGCACCTTTTTATTACTTATTTGTTATATACTGTATATATATATTTTTAGTTTAATGTTCGATGCACAAATTGCACAAAAGCACATTCAGCACTTGTTTGCAAAAACTAATACATCTTTTTAGATTTTTGATTCTGATTCTGATTCAGCTGCCTCTGCTACTTCAGTTCGGCCACTCCAATATTATTAATGTTCACAAAAATGTCAGTGGTATAATATTGTTCGAACGGAAGAAACTAATTTGGTTCGGTGACGGAAAAGGGGTACTTAAGGTTCATAAGACACCGGTGCTGTCGACGATAATATGACGTCTATGAGTCTTACACGTCGCCGCTAATAAGTAGTCTCTGAGTAATAAGCGGAGGAGATGTGTAAAAAGAAGGGAATGAATAAAGTGTGCACGGTGTAAAAATGTAATTCCTCCTCCGCAGAGACTTTGTGAAGAGATGTATGGAGGAGGGTACGTCTCAGCATCTGTCATTTGACCTAATTACGTGACACTACCTTTAACACGTTAAGAATATAGGAAGACATTTTGTTAAGAATGTTCCAGGTAATCCACCCTTACGGGGGCGGGAAATGGCTTCAGTTGTCGCGTGCTAAAACTGACTTCATTATTTGACTGCACGGCGTTCAACTTGAGTTAGAACGGAAATGTTATTGATTTTATGACTCATTTTATGAGTCAGTGTCAGAATGTGCACCTTCTTCCAAGACAAGACTCCACTGTGTCTCTGCGGGAGGAACGGCAGCTCATCTGTATTCATTGATTGATTCATTAAAATGATTTGAACTGGTGGTATGTAGTCACATCGTAATACACCCTTTTGTACACACCCAGCACCTACTCCATCCGTTACATTCCAATTATTACGTTTATTAAAACAATATCACACTTAGGCAATGTTTCCCCACCTTGGGTCGGGACCCCCCATTTGTTTTAATTTAATTTAAAAGGTTTTTAAAAGCACTTGTAAGACCGTATAGAAACCAAGTGGCAGCATGACTGTGAAGTCCTGGCCGAAGCCCTTAGCGTGTAGTTCTCCTAACAGCCTCTAGGTGGTTCACGTGGTTCGGACGCAAAACATCGGTCACAGGAAAATTCCAAGGCCAATGCTTTCTGCTTTGTTCGGTTTACAATCTCAGTGTAAAGTTCATCGGCCACGTTATGCAATTTCGAGAGGTCTCATTTGAAAGCTTTCTTTAATTAAAGAGTTATTAAGGATTGAATGTTAATGCATTTTTGGCCATACTGCATGGCGGCCATCCAAACTCCCGCGCCCTCACAATGTGCCCAATATCGGCCGCCGGTTAAAACATAAATGGTAAATGGATTGCATGTATATAGCACTTTATTCCAAGTGTTTATACTGTATTTGCCTCACAGTTCACCCATTCATACACCGACGGCGGTGCAACATGCAAGGTAACAACCAACACGTCAGGAGCAGTTAGGGTTAGGTGGTGTCTTGCTCAGGACACCTCGACACTTAGCTAGGAGGGGGAGGAGCCGGGGATCGAACCAGCAACCTTCCTGTTTGTGTGTGTGGAAGCAGACAGACAAAGCAAGTTGTGGTCGTAATAACCACAAAACCTGACACAAACTGTCTCACAATAGTACGTCAAACTTATTTCAGAACTCATGGCGTACATACATACACCAAAAAAAACTTCAATAAAAGGTGAAATAACGGCTGCAATTTCATGTGCTACGTATTAATATTATTAATATCATGTTCCCTCTAAATATTACCTGCAAAACACTACCTCTCATCTCCTCTCATCATCGTGTGCAATATTCTTAATGTCAATGTGCAATACCTCTTCTCTATTTTTATACTACATTTGCAAATCTGTTCTTTAAATGTCATTATTCTACTGTTTATTTCTCTGGTGTTTTATTGTATTGCTATGCAACCTCTGGCACATGAATTTCCGCCGGGATTAATAAAGTATCTTATCTTATCTTATCTTATCTTAAACCGTATTAGAAATGTGTCGTCTGCCAAGTGGCTGTTCCGGAGCACGCGCCTAGCCTACACCAAGCCGTGACAATTAAACTTCTTGAACCTTGACTCTTGAATCTTGAATCTTGAAAAAGGTTGCCAACCGCCCGCAACTCCACTGGCATTAACTAAGCGCGGGGCAGACATGGCTGCACAGTGGAAGGTCTAGTAGTAGTAGTAGTAGTAGTAGTAGTAGTAGTAGTAGTAGGAGAGACAGAGGAGCCAGCCGATTGGTTAGAGTCCTCCTCCCCACCACAGCTCACGCGGTGGGTGACACGTCATGTATGAGGGAGCTGCCGTGGAGGGATGGATGGATGGGATGGAGGGAAGGTGCGGTGACATGGAGGGTAACCTCGGCGTGGACGCTGTCACCGTGCGTCACGCCGTCCTGAGAGTGTGTGTGTGACACTGTGTCCGCGGCGGCATCCCTCCTCAGGGGGGGGGGGGTTGGCAGGCAGGTGACAGCTCCAATCTGCAATTCATAGTCGCGGGGAAGTGGCCTGAGAAGGGACCCGCATCGCTTGGTAGACGAGATGGCTCCGTGTGTGTGTGTGTGTGTGTGTGTGTGTGTGTGTGTGTGTGTGTGTGTGTGTGTGTGTGTGTGTCTGGGAGTCGGTATGTGTGTGTTGTGTGTGTGTGAAGGGGGGGGAGGGGGTCTCTGTGTGTGTGTGTGTGTGTGTGTGTCTATGTGTGTGTCTATGTGTGTGTGAGATGAGCGAAAGGTGACTAGTAGTCACAGGTATCAGAGAGGAACGCTGACACCTTGTCACCCCTCAAACCTCACTCCTGGGAACTTAAGCATGTGTGCATCCGGGGGAGTGTGTGTGTGTGTGTGTGTGTGTGTGTGTGTGTGTGTGTGTGTGTGTGTGTGTGTGTGTGTGTGTGTGTGTGTGTCTGTGTGTGTGCTCCCCCAGGGCAGAGAGCGAGGGAGACAGGTCCCGGGGGTGAGCCGCAGGTGAAAAGGAGAGACGAGCAATGTGAAGGGTTGACCTCAGTCTGCCGTGTGTGTGTGCGTGCGTGTGTACACACACACACACACACACACACACACACACACACACACACACACACACACACACACACTCTCGCTTTTTCTCTTTCACACACACACATACACACACACTCTCTCTCACGTTTTCTCTCTCTCTCTCTCTCTCTCTCTCTCTCTCTCTCTCTCACATACACACACACACACCGAGGGGTCTCCTGGGAGGACCCCAGGGGCTGGCACCATGTGTGTGCATCGCTTCTATCAATCCCCAAGCAAGGAGTATGGATTACACATACACTTGGCTGCAGGCACAAATTTCAAACACACACACACACACACACACACACACACACACAGTTTGGTGACCTTACAAAAGTTGAGGCCCCGATCGTTTCTGTCAGTCAACATCGGGGTCACGACCCCTGACCCTGAACCTAAGACCCCGAACGCAGAACAGACTGTGAGAGAAGAGAGGCAGGTAGGATGGAGAGGGCAAAGGGAGAGACAGAGAACACACATCTGTTGTGTGATTTATAGATCTATAGATCTATAGGTCACCATTAGGTGTTGTAAGAACCAATGTTCAGCGAGATGATTGGCTGAGGATGTTGCCAGCGTAGAAAATGTCAGTGTTTTGGTCAAACTTCAGGGCCGATCACTGAAGGACGACCTCGGCCCTGAAACGGTGAGAACAAGGAGATCAATACGAGTTTTTGAGACTGAGAACACCATTTCTATTGTATTTCTTCACTCGAGGTTCAACGTCTGGCAACCTATTTCATCCCCCTTCATCACAGCATTCGAAACACATTGGATCAAATCTAGTTTCCATCCAGCAAAGTGACACACTATTTTCTCACCAATTACTGACTGCCACCTCCTCCTTCACACATGCCACTGGACAGAGCCTGACAACGTGTGTGTGTGACTGTGTGTGTGTGTGTTTGTGTGTGTGTGTGCCTGTGTGTGCGCGTCAGTGTGTGTGTGAGAGAGTGTGTGCGCGTGTGTGCGTTTCGGCGTGTGGGTGTCTGCCAGAGCTATTCAAACAGAGCCAGCTAGTTTGTGTCAATGTTATAGTTGGTTATTAACTAGTTTGGTTTTCACGACAAAAAAATCCTCATTAAATAAATTCCCCTGCTTCATAGCAAAGAGTACTAAGAGTAATGTTATTAGTAATGTTATTTCTAATCGCTATTTCCCGTCATTGTCTCTGTTATTCAATTTAGTGGCCCCGTAAAAATCATTTGTCGCGATCCGTATTCAACACAGTTATATTTAATACGGATGCAGCTGCTTAGCATAATCATTTTTATTATTATCTGTATTATTTATAATTACCGCTATAGTACCGTCTGTCACCGCTGTTCTTAATGAGAACAATCGCAATTCAATCTGACTCATCGGGGGGAAACAAAATATGGTTTACATTCAAGCTTTCATCATTAAATCATCACTTAATCATTTTCCCAACAATGTCCTTGACTCTTGGAAAAGAAAAACAACTGAACTAAAGTGTTCCAGGAAAATGTACCAACAACACACTCCAATGTAAGCAATTTTAAGAAGCTATTGCTGTGTTTGGAAAACACTTCAAGTAAATCAGTAAGTGGATTCAGTCAAACCTAATAGAAGTTTAAAAGGAATACATGTCTTGAACTGGTTTTGGACACTTCTAATCACGGGAGCAGGGATATCAGAATTTTTTTTTATCAATGCTTGAAGCTCTTCGAGAGATCAATCGATTTGAAGCTGTAGCAGAGTCTCTCTTGATCAATAAGTAGACAAGAGGTCTATGTTTGTCATATAATACACACCCATCTGTATATCAGTGTGTATATTCCCATTAGTAGCAGTAGCTCTTGAAAAACTACAGAACAATTCACTTGCGGATCTCCATCGATGCCACGTGAAAAATAATAATTTGCAGATGTAGATGAACGAGACTCTTGAGACGTTCTTGCCCCCGAGACTGATTTGACATTTCCTGTTATTTACAGCAAAATATGAAATCTAAAAAATGGCGAGGTCCTGCCTTAAAAGGTTTGACCGTGGTGTGTGTGTGTGTGTGTGTGTGTGTGTGTGTGTTATTTGTGAGGTTGTTATGTAAGGAATAAACACTCCATGGTGGTTTAGTATGCTTCTGCCACAGTTACCAACAAAGATGAGATATTAGTTAATTTCATCGGTAATATTATTGGGTTTTCGTCGACTGAATCCGATGAAATTTAAATATTGTTGTTTTGGTTTTCGTGTCGTCAAGGAAACATTGGGTCGATGTTCTGTTTGTTTGACCGTTGTTCTTAGCGTGGGATTTTTCGCGCATTGATTCGTAACTGTTAAAAAACTATTGAACGATAACGCACGCCCATGTGACATTATTGACCAATCAGGATCAGCGTTATAAACAGACACACACACACACACATGCACACACACACACTCGCACACATGCACGCACATGTGTGTGTACATACACATATACTTGATTCACAAGCCAATACACCGCAATTTATCACAGCGGACAAGACAAAAAGTGGATGTGTGGTGATTTATAGAGCTGAGTGATCGCTTCAGATAATTATTACGAGCGTGCACAGGGCTGGCGGGCGGAGCGCGGCGGCGCAACAGGGGCGGAGCAACGGGCGGAGTAGCAGCCCGGGGAACACGAGCTGGAGGCGGGCGAGAGACAACAGGACTTACTGGCTGTTGCTGCTGCTGTTGTTATTCGGTCAATAGCAATTATGGCACCGGCTGTGCACATGGGGAGGAGATGCACCAGGATGGGGGGGGGCGGGGTTGGGGGTGGCGGTTGTGCCAGTTGGCGCAAGCGTAGGTAACCGGCGACAGATTACGACGGAAAAAAATGTCTGGAGAAGTCACTGATGCACTCGGGGAGGGAAAACTAATCTCGTTTCTATTCTGTTTTCACGACTGCAGCATCGACGAATCCGATTACGACGCGTTTTGTGATTTGGCGTCTCTTAAGGAAATGTGTTCTCGAGTTGTTGAACACACACACGTCTGTAATCAAGATAGATAAGATAAGATAGAACCTTCTTAATGCCGAAGGAAATTCTCGTGCCAGAGGTTGCATAGCAATAGAATAATAAACAATAGAGAAATAAACAGTAGAATACTAAAAATAAAATAACAATTACAATTTACAGTAAGTCTAAGTCCTAGGAGAAGTATAAAAATGTAAGTAAGATATTACTTATATTACTTATAAGATATTCAGTCAGCAAAAACAAGTTGGCAATAATTGAAGTGTAATAAATAATCCTGCTTTATAGTTAACTGTTACCGATGTGCTTTGTGACTCGTGGTGCATACGGTCTTGTTTTATAGAACAATACAATAATAATGGAATATAGTAGAAGCATTGTAATAATGTTTAATAGTACAGTCTGATAATACTATCGCTTGGCCGAATCCTACCCAATACCATGCACACACACACGCACGCATGAACGCACACACACACACACACGCACACACACACGCATGCACACACGCACGGATGCACGCATGAACGCACACTCACACACACACACACACACACGGTCTCTCGCTCTAAGGGTTGAATGGCATGCAGATAACAGACTCTCATGTCGACGATAGACATAATAAAAGAAGGAACCCTCAAATAAAGGGGCATGGCCAGATGGGACTCCTCCCACACTCACACACCCACACTCACACACTGACACACACACACCCCCACACACACACACACACACACACACACACACCACACACACACACACACACACAAGCAGGTTCTGTGCACTCTGCCCTCGTCTTCATCATTAATCGCGTCTGTCCTTTATTTACGGAAACAAATTGTATTCACATGCTCACGACCCCTGTCTCTAATCGATGGGCTTGAGTCTCGCTGGCCACAACACAAGACCACCGATGACCACCCCCCCCCACCCAGCATCACACACACACACACACACACACACACACCACATAATTTGTCAGCATGATTGGTGAAACGAGGGAGAGACCACAAGTCAATACTGCAAAGAGGGAGAGTGCTGCAGTTTGTGTATGTGTGTGCCCGTGTGTGTGTGAGAGTGTGTGTGTGTGTGTGCCTGCATGTGTGTGTGTGCGTGCGTGCATGCATGCATGTGTTTAAGGTTAGGATTAAAGGCGGGGAGAGGGAGATAGTGAGTGTGTTTGGTCTGGCCCAGTCAGAGCCACTTGTTCCCCAGCAGGATGGATCTGAGGCGGGCCACAGGGCAGGAAGCAGACAGATTCATCAGAGCCATCAGAGTCCCCGGGGGGTGTCCGGTATCCCAGACTGCATTGCTGCAGCTGCAGCTGCCGCGGCCACTGTGGCGGCCATGATGTGCACCAGGTGCTCACTGCATTTTACACTCCACCGCAAGCCAGCGCGTTGCTAGCATTGCTAGCTCGCTAGCACGCTAAAAAAAATGTGCAGCCCAAGTCAGCGATCCAGCATCCTACAGTTTACATGAAAATACATAATAATGCAGAATTGTTCCAACTGCAACCACAAAAATCCCAAACTTTTTTCCAAATGCTGACACAACAATGCAAGCTCACTGTACACTCATTCTATAAATTTTCTAGATATAGAGTAATGAACACAACAGATAGAAAGACTAACAATAGAAAAGGGAGTGAGTGAGTTTATGGTAGGGCTGGGCCATATTGCCAACATCTCAATAAAGGTAATGTAATATCTTGTGTACACAATAAGATTTTTGGTAAATAATCATCAGTCATGTGGATAAAATGACTACAGAGGGTAAAGACATATAACAGAATAGCGAGAACAGTTTAGTTAGATTAACTGATTAACATAACAGCCTTTAAAACCAGGAAAAGTCAACCGCCGCATCAATCTGCCATAGCAAGATAACAAACTCGAAGATGATCTTTAGTTGTGTACACGATAGCTATGTAATAACGATATATTGCCAAGCCCTCGTTTGTGGGGAAGACGAAAGGGTTAAGCAGGAAGTTGGGAAGGCAATCTGTGTTTGAAGAAAAGTTAACGATGTGAGCGTATCCTCTGTATTTACTGGTTTGGTTTTATGGCTTATCCGTGTGTTATACTGTGTGTGTTCGTTCCCAGGGGCATGACGGAAGGCATCACCTTGCTGATCCTGGCGGTGCAGACGGGCCTGATTGAGCTGCAGGTGATTCACCGAGCCTTCCTCCTCTCCATCATCCTCTTCATCGTTGTGGCCTCCATCCTGCAGTCCATGCTGGAGATAGCAGACCCCATTGTCCTGGCCCTCGGCGCCTCCAGAGACAAGTAAACGGCCGCCTTCCTTCACTCCTGTGTGTGTGTGTGTGTGTGGGACTCACCCGCTGCATTCACATGCTGGGTGAGTGCTATACATAATGAGAGATGAGAGGAAAGTCAGCCCATTCCGTGCTGTTTGTCTCTCTGCCGCAGGAGTTTGTGGAAGCACTTCCGGGCTGTGTCCCTGTGTCTCTTCCTGCTGATCTTCCCTGCCTACATGGCCTACATGATCTGTCAGTTTTTCCACATGGACTTCTGGCTCCTCATCATCATCTCCTCCTCCATACTCACCTCACTGCAGGTAACACACACGCACGCGCACGCACACACGCACACACAGATGGTTATGAGAGGCTTTGACCTGCTGGCTGTCTCCACCAGGTCCTGGGCACCCTGCTCATCTACATCCTCTTCATGGTGGAGGAGATCCGCAAGGCTCCAGTGGAGAACATGGACGAGGTCATCTACGTTGTCAACGGCACCTACCGCCTGCTGGAGTTCCTGGTGAGAGCTTGCGCACAAGCACGCCCTTTCACATCCCTCTTTTCTCGGATTAGTGTGTAATTAACATCACATTTTTTTAAATGAGGCAAAAATTGAATGGTGGGGGACCAACTGCTATGAGCTGTCTAGCTTGGGAATCTAAATAATCATCTGTCAAGACATGATGACAATGAATGTGGTTCTGATTTATCGATTTTTATTTTTATTTACATTTTTTATGATTTAGAGTTTATTCAGTTCCAAATGACTGATTACTGAAGGCATGTTAGCCACTGTTCACTCAAACTCTCAAGAAAGTTAAGATGTAAGTAAATATAAACGCCCTGAGCCAGTGTGTGAGTTTAATTCTTTCATACATCCATAGTTGTTATTCAACTGGCCTATCTAACGACAACACCATATTTAAGTAAAGTGATGGAAAGACCAAATGCTCGATGGCATTTTCTGACTGGGATGAAGACCGCTGTGGAGAAATGTCAATCGGATTAAATGAAATGGCTTATTTAGATAAATGATTAGATGTTTTCGGGAAAATGTTCTGAAATGTTAGGCGATTCTATTATTACAATCAATTAATTCAATGTAGCACAGGCCTCAATGTATATCTCTGCAGCAACAAACATGAACAGCAATGTTCATGCTCCTCTAGTTGCATTCTCCTCATACACGAACCATGTTCGCCGTGTCGTCCGTCCCAGCAAACGGCCAGCTGAACAATTACGAGTGCTGGGAACTTGCTGGAACTGCTCAAATCTTACTGTACCATGATCGATATATTGTTGTTTAACTCTTTCAACAAATGTACTTATCACTTACTTATTGTCACTTTGGTCCAAAGTGTCGGCCCAATGCTCTAAATGTGCATGTCCCCTCCCCACCACCAGGTGGCGGTGTGCGTGGTGTGCTACGGCGTGTCCGAGACGGTGTTTGGTGAGTGGAGCGTGATGGGCACCACCATCATCCTGGTGCACTCCTACTACAACGTGTGGCTGCGTGCTCAGCTGGGCTGGCAGAGCTTCCTGCTGCGTCGCGACGCCGTCACCAAGATCAAGAGCCTGCCCACGGCCAGCGGCAGTCAGCTGCAGCAGTACAACGACATCTGCGCCATCTGCTACCAGGTACACACCGTGTCTCGGCCTGTCTGTGTGCTGTGGGCTCATGTTGAGGAAGCTTTTAGTGGAGCGCACAGGATCAGCGAATGTATCTGTAGCGATTGCTGCTGCTACGCACCACATTAAAGAGCTTCTCAGGGCTTCTCCAGCAGCAGAACAAGGAGGGATGTAGAAGAAAACGCTTTACTAGTTGTATGACAGAATAGGCAGTAACTGATGGCTTGCTGGCGCTCTGCTTGTGTGTGTGTCTGTGCTGATGGCTGGTTTAACCTGTGGGCATTGATCAAGAATGCACCGCTGGTGTGTAGCCTCACCCAGCCACCCAAACCAGTCAGTTAAGGGTTTACAGCTTGGTAGGGCTGTGGTCGAGACCACCTCTGTCGAGTCCAAGTGTGCATTAAGTCATTTGTTTCAAAGCCAATTTGGCATTTGGCCAATCATTAAACCTGACTTTTTTCCTTGCTAATGTTACTTGGCTAGATGTCAACTTCTCTGAATATTTCAGCTTTCGCTGCTGGGCACATTCTTGAAAGAGATTAAAGTCTAAAAGTAGTAAAAACATTGTATAGCTATGCAATTTAGAACACAGCTTTGGTCTTTTCTCAAGTCTTTCAAGACGTAATTCAGAGTCCAGGACGAGATCATGCCTTGTGTCCATGTTGCGTCTCAAGCCAGCCGTTGACCGTGCGTGTGTGCGTGTGTGTGTGTGTGTGTGTGTGTGTGTTCTCCCTCCCAGGACATGACCAACGCGGTCATCACGCCGTGCAGCCATTTCTTCCACGCCGGCTGTCTGAAGAAGTGGCTCTACGTCCAGGAGACCTGCCCCCTCTGCCACTCGCAGCTCAAGAGCCAGTCCCCCGCCCCCGCTGGCGCTGCCCCGGACAACCCTGCAGCCAATCAGAGCCCGCCCGAGGTGGGCCCCGAAGACTCCCCAGCCAACGGGAAGGAGGGTGACGAGATATTAGCGGAGGAAGGTGGCGCCTCGTCATCTGGAGAAGGCTCTTCTAGTGTAAAGCAGTCCGCCTGCCTGGACTGTCCCGTCTCCGCCTCCTCGCGACCCACTCCTACCCCTCCCGCCTCCGCCCCCACAGAAAGCCAGACTGCTGTCACAGCCCTCTGCTCCTCCTCCTCCTCCTCCTCCTCTTCCTCCTCCCCCGTAAGCCACGGCCCTCTGGACAGCTTCGCTCTGTCTTCCCCAGCCTGTCAGCCTGTGTCTCTCGGCCACTCTCTCTCCTCCCCTTCCTCCTCCCCCTCTCCCTGCCTCTTCCGTCATCGTAGCTCGCCCAGCGCAGCCTCGCCAGAGCTCAGCGCTGCTTCCTCATTGGTCGGTCAGGTGTTGGCCAGCTAGTTTCGTCGGCCAACACACCCGTCTGGTTATTTTTTTGAAGAGCCGTGACACGGAGATCCAGCGGCAAACCCCGGCAACAGCGTGCATCTCTTTTATTATTATGGGCTGTCACGAGCACGCCCCATCGTAGCTGAACATCTCCATCCATCGAGGTCTCCGCTCATGAGAACATCAAAAGTATTTCACATATACTCTAATCAATATGCGCCGACATTCTGCTCAGTCCTCCCCCTTACATTTTCATAATGGGGCATGAAGTGAGAATAGGTCGTAGCTAACATCTGCTCATGAGAACATCAAAAGTATTTCACATATACTCTAATCAATATGCGCCGACATTCTGCTCAGTCCTCCCCCTTACATTTCATCCCCAACATCCACACACATATTTCATTTGACGTCTCACACACATTTCCCCGCCATAGTGTCCAAGGTGATCCTGTACATGTCAGTGTTCTCTTCCCGCATCTTTTCTACTGCGTTTACGGTGCCATGGTGGGGTATGGCCGCTGGTACTGGATGGAAAGGGGGGTGGGTGTGTGTGTGTGTGTGTGTGTGTGTGTGTGTGTGTGTGTGTGTGTGTGTGTGTGTGTGTGTGTGTGTGTGTGTGTGTGTTGTGTGGCGTAGGGGGGGGAAGGGGGAACTGTCGAGACGATGGAACACAAGACACTCAAACCCAAACAGCCCACAACACCCAAGTGGGCGACTGTGGACTAACCACAGCATTGTGGTTAGTCATTGAATAATGAGCACCGACTGTTGATTGGTTCAGTGTGCCGTGATGTCATCATGTCAATGTGAAGCCTGGTGTTGATGACGGACAATGTAAGGTTGAAGCATCCACAGGTTCACACAGGGCAAGGTAAAGCCCCTTTGTTTTTGTCTTGATATTGGAATCAGAAGTTAGGCTGGTCCCAGCAAATTCTGCTTCCTAATACCGTCGTCATGTTTTTTTAACGGCATACTTGTTTGAATTTTTGGGCATACTCTCGAGAGACACAAAAAGGTTAAAGGTCAGAATTTGAGGCCGCTGTATTGTAAAGTCACCACACGTACACGCACCATGTCCATCTTCTCCGTGTACGTTAAATCTCTCCACATTTGGAGCTAATGTCCTCCCTGTGCCGCTTCTTTTGAAGCCAGTGCCATCACCACCTGATCTGTTCTGCACACGGAGACGGGCTCCGCAGGGGAACCGCCAAGGGGAGCACACAGTATTTTTCTAGTTGCGTTTGATAGAACCGAAGTTTGTTAGAAGCTTGTTGCACGCTTGACGCTTGCACGCCGCCACACAGCATTTGTAATGTCCCCCCCCCCCATATCTCCGTCAACACCCCAAGCCCCACGACACAACACCACGCCCCCTAATTCCCGTTTTGCACACTGAGATGTGCAACAATCATTCCCCCCCCCCCCCCCGCTTGGGTTCCACCGTGTTGCAATTGCACTATCGTCCTTCTATGGCCCACCCCCACACACTCACCAAGCGTTCATGTATATAACTGTTACTCAACACACTATATTATATTAGGACTGCAGTGTAAAACATGACCCTATGTAGCCTTCATTTTCCGAGAGCATACTAGTATACAAGATGGGTTTAAAAAATATATATATTTTCACTTTATTACTTTTTACTTTGCTAGCCTACAAACGAGGGTGTTCTGTGTGCTGGCGTGTTGTTGGAAAGCGGCCGTTCAACGGTGTCTCTTCAACGGTTTCTCTGCTCTGTATGACGTGGCCACAGGCTGGCGTGAACACTCCAGTGCCCTCTAGAGGTAGGGGTGGGATCAGTGATGGTGCAGATGGATTGGAGAAACTGAAACTCAAAAAAATCCTCAACAGTATTTTTATTTACTATTATTATTATTAGCAATTATCCTTAACATAATTGTTTGTGTTTCATTATTGTAAAGAATTGGCTCCAGAGTTGAAAAATGAATACATGTCTGATGTAAGATTTTCAAACCTGGCCAGCTCTTGTTTGTTTACTTAAATTTTTATTTTCTGCACATCTTTGTTCTGAAAGATTAGCCCGAGGATTTCTTGAAGGACACCTTTTTGTTTTTAGAATGTCCAACTCCTAATAATCTTTTGATCATTAAGCAGTATTTGAACATGAGTACATTGAGTACAATGATGGGAAGGTTTTGAATAATGTTTGATGCACATTGGGTTCAGCTTTGATGCTTTGTGTCAAATCCAGTGTCCTCATGTAAGATAAACTCTGATGGAAAATTATCTTAAAGCTGATAAAATGTCAGTGGTCAATGTATGACTTGTTTTGTGTTTTTATTTGTGAACATATATATTTATTACATTTATTACTGAACACATTCACACGCATATTTATCACTGCAGGTAAATCTTTTTGCAGATTTTTACCAACTTGAGTTTAAACAAAAAATATTTGTGGTTTGAAGTGTATCAGGGGTTAAAGAAGATCTTTATTAATCCACACATGTAATGGTCACACAACACGCAGGAAGTGGTGGCCACCAAACACACACACATGCAGGGAGGGTGGCCCGTGGAAATTTGTCCTCTGCATTTGACCCATCCATTCTGCTGCCCCTCCAGGGGCAGCCAGGAGCAGTGGGCAGCCATTTTGACGGCGCCCGGGGACCAACAACTCCAGGTTTTACATCCACATCTTGGTCAGGGACGTGGACAGGAGAGGCGATCTTCACATGTTTTTTCATTGGGGTTCTTTACTCTGTAAGGAGACTCCGCGGAGAACATGCGGAGAACATGCAAACTCCACACAGAAAGGCCGGGAGATCACCCACCTGGGCTCCCCAGGCGGGAATCGATCCCAGGACCTTCTTGCTGTGAGGCAGCAGTGCAAGCACTGTGCCACCGTGCCCATCAACCTTCTCTCAGTGTTCTCTGATTGGCTGGAACCAATCAAAAATAAAGTTGAGGACATACAGTCTGTATTATACTTCATGGAATTTTTAAGAATGCAGCCACAATCAACATGCCAAATAAAACCCTTCATGTCCGGTTAATGTCCGATTGACTACAGTCACTGTGAAACTACATTCAAGAGAAGGGAAACCATCATAGTATCACACACTGTTGTCTGCGGCCAACTTCAAGTTAAATGTGATTTAAAGGGCTATGAGGGTAGTTTGGATGCATTCAATGACATGAATACATTAAAATGTTATTTGTTACAGGCCATCTGTGTGGGTTGTGCAGTTGAAAATAGCCATCATGTGAAATGTAACTGAACCAGTCTCTGTTTTGTGGGGAGGGGGAACAGCGTTCTATACAACTCTATGAAGAGCTGCTGTTATTTATGTGACCATAATTAATTAATTATTATAATTATTATTATTAATTAATAGATACTATAATGTCTGAATATTTAGAGTTCAAGTCACTTTAAAATCCATTATTTGTTGTATTTCTGAGGAACTCCTGTCTTCCCACTTTCAAACTGGAAGTTCCTATGGCCAAATTTCTTTGTTTACCAGGAGATGGCACTATAATCGTGTGTGTGTCTCAATACTAACCCTAACCCTCACATTCATTTATGAATTATGCCATTCCCTGCTAAACACTGAATCTATTCAATTGAGAAAATGATCCACCCATGTGATTCATTTTCCAAATATTTATTCTCAAGTTTGACTTGAGAGTTAGACCTATGTTGATTCTGACAAACACAATATTGTCTTCAGTGTTATTTGGGTTGTTGATGGTCACTCACTGCCGTAGTGCGTTTGACACAGTGTGTTTCACATTTGAAGGTGTGTAGATAACACAAACACTACTTATAAGGTGTTCTCTGACACACTGTGGGCACAAACCTGAAGTTAAAGTTAAAAGTGCACAATGAGTCACCTGGAGGCAGTGAAGGGCAGCGGTGCTACAGAGAGGGAAAGAAGCAATGGAGCTAATTGTGTGCGAGTACAGTGAGTCGTTGCTGAACACTGTGTGTGTGTTTACAGTGGTCCCTGGAGTCCTCTCAGCAGATCGCTTGGGAAAAAGACCTTTAGGTCTGCATGAGGTCTGACATGCAGCCAACAACAGCAAGACTAAAATAGAGAGAGAGAGAGAGAGAACGAACGATTTCAAACCAGGACGTGGGCATGGATGGAGAAAGAGATACAAAGATAGAGAGAGAGTGAGGGGGCGTGAGAGGGAAGGAGATGTTGAGAATTGAGCAGAGAGAGAGAGAGAGAGAGAGGGAGGGAGAGAAAAAACACATGGAAAAAGCAAACATTCACATGGTGTCAGCCGTGCACTCGCACACACTCGAATCCACGCACACGCACACACAATACACATGGGCGGTGCTGATTGGAAGCATATGCCGGCAGATGGGGAATTGTGGGAATCTGTGACTTGTCGGCTTGCTTTTCTGTCTTTTCTGTCTTTGTTTCGCACGTTTTGGGCCTTCTTGATGAGAGAGGGCGTGGCCCGGCGGCAGAGCCAGTGACCCTAGACGACAATCTCCATCATCATCGCAATGGGAAAACTGTCGCGTGTAGAGATACGGCGAGGAGGCGGGGCTTCAGAGCTCGCGGCGGGCCATGTGACCGCCACTGATGGACCTTATTGTATTTATCTGGCTTGTCTGTCTGCGCCTCTCTTTCAATGTCTCTATCTATTTCCGTGTATGTGTCTGTGTGTCTGCCTGTCTATCTATCTGTCTGTGTCTCTCGATCTATGTGTCTGCCTGCCTGGCCCTCTGTCTGTCTGCCTGCCTGCCTCCAACCCCTTCACTGTCCTGTCTTTCTCTCTGTCCGTCGGTGTATTTGCGAATGCTATCTTACAATATAGAGGTGGGCTCTGTTTTACAACATGCATTAGGAAAGTCATATTTTAATCATCCACACACCCCCCCCCCCCCCCCCCCCACCGTCCTCCTCTCCAAGAGACGTTGCAGGAAGGAACACCAGTTTGCTGTAAAAGCCCCAGTAATGGTCTGCTTGCCGAGCCACTGATGGGAGGCCTTCTGGCCCCAGAACACACTCACTTCCAAACAACGCTGGCTGTGTTGCCATCATAACTCTCAGGCCCATTATGTCTCCTGCCCCGGGCTCTGCCTGCCTATTCCAAATCTCTGCTAATTGTTGGACTTGAGCTTGGTTACTCTCCAACACCTTATGAAACCTACT
>PIJE02001093.1:78940-88940 GCA_002895965.2 Coryphaenoides rupestris | reverse complement strand
CCAAACTGTCCCTCCATCCAACGAAAGATTAGGGGTAATCTTACAAACCTGCACACAAGGCCCCAATTGTATATCGCGCTGCACTAAATGGTAGACTAGACGTGTATGTTTACAAGAAAACCATGTGTTTACAACGAGGCCCCCGGCGTCAATGAGAGGCGTGATGGTGATTTACATGGATTGCTGGAAGTCTATATGGATTTACTGGTGTATAGACGGGAGAGGGCCAATCCCCTGCTTGCCGACACAACCGCTGACAAACAAACAGTTTCTACTGACAAAGAGTTGTCGACCAGGAACCAGGCCTTACCTTCCTGACGGCGATGTGCACACAAACACACCAAAAGTTACATTTATATTATATATTGCAGTATATATGTTTTACCAAGATTCTCCACCGAAAGTCTCATATCACTGTGGCGCTTGCGTGAAACTACATGTCTTCCATCATGTCTGCCAACACATTATTCAAACTGTCGGCTAATGCTAATCTCGACAGCTAAGGTCAAAGTGGCAGCAGAGGTCAAAGGTCAACGCTAGGGGGGGCAGGATCTGCATTGACTTCAGCTGAATAGTGATCGCTTGGAACAAAAAAACCCCAATGATCAAACGCAACATTTTGGCTTTAATATAATGCTTCATTATGAACAGTTAATTTAAGGTCTAATAATCATTTACTAATGGTGTTCATGTTTACTAATGGTGTTCATGTTAACTCAGGTATGAATTCCTACATTATTTAATAGGGTTAGGCTAATATTATATCATAATGCTTATTACTGCATGAACTAATAGCGTACCCTTATTGTAAAGTTTTTCTGTCTTTTCCTTTGGAAGGGATTATGATTGCTTCCTAATTGTTGAATCATTTGTATTCATCCTCCAACAGTTTGTGTGTGGGTAAGTATTAAAAAAAACCGCTTTGGATAAAACCGTCTGCCAAATGCCGTAAATGTAATGTAAATGTAATGTAAATGAATGCAATGCAATGGATCATCAGCCATAGAACACCTTAAAGATTTACATAAATTGTAGACATTGAAATGGTATTCTGTAATATGGTTTAAATATTGTACATTCTTTGAATAAAGCATTGATCAATGACATGTTTTCTTCACTGACTGTTTAATGTTATGCACCAATGCCACAAAAGCACATTCCTTGTTTGTTAAAACTAAGGCAATGAAGCTGTTTCTGATTCTGATTCTGATTGTCCCTGTAGCGTTGCATCTTATGTTTTCTTTGAAAGAAATACGCCTGATGTACTTGGATGTACTGAATAAAAACAGATTCCCAGTGACGTCCCAGTGGTGCATTTTTCTGATTGGCCCGTTTATATATACAGTATGTACACTCTGAATGTGTTTTTGTGTGTGTTCACGTTAACCGTAAACCACAGCCCAACTGACTTGATCCTGTCATTACGGCACGGCTGAGTACCTGAGCTCCCAGGTGTGTGACGTCCCTCCCCCTTCCTCCCTCCCTCCCTCCCTCCCTCCCTCCCACCCTTCTCTCCCGCCACCTTTCCCGCGCACACGGCGGGAACGAGGTCACGACAGTACAGGACAGGACGGGTTGAACCTGCTCCAAGCCGCTGACTCATCATGGGGGCCTGATGACACCCAGTGTTGTGTCAACAGATACAGCGATAAGACACACACACACACACACACACACACACACACACACAGACACACACATATGCACACGCACACACACACACACACACACACACATATATGCACACGCAGGCACGCACACACAGTATGTGCACGTACACACAAACACACACACACACACACACACACACACACACACACACACACACACACACACACCAACGCACATACACACACACGCACACACACACACACGCACACACACGCACACACACACATATGCACATGCAGGCACGCACATACAGTATGTGCACGTACACACAAACACACACACACACACACACACACACACACACACACACAGACACGCACACGCACACACGCACACACCACACATATGCACACGCAGGCACGCACATACAGTATGTGCACGTACACACATACATACACACACACACACACACACACACACACACACACACAGGTCAGGTCAAGTCAGATGTATTTTAAAGACCATTTGAAAACCACCCACTGACCAAAGTGCTGTACAGCTCAGAGCAGGCAGAAGATTAACATCACAATACGAGTTAAAAAAACGAGAACACCTATTTTTAGACTCCGACGTAAGCGTCGACACAGACATACACACACGGGTACAAATCGACCAGTCATAGGCTCATACTGTACATCCTGGGCCTCGACTTAAAGGGATCCATGTGGGGGCATAGGTCTCTCTCCGCTGGCATCTTCATCAATGTGCATCTGCAGCAACGTGACAACAATATCGTGATAATTATATCGCAGCTTACAGGTCACCCCGTCGCTCGCAGAGGTCGCTAATTAGCTGTTTCCAGTCCAGCATCTGCCGTCGCTTTTAACGTCCTGTTTTCTCCATAAATCAATACGACAAAGCGCAGGTTAAGCTTTTTCTCGGCGCAAACAGCCTTGGAAGTTTATCAACTATCTATCTATGATTTTTTTTTTTCTCGTCTCTTTAATGGCTTTTAATTGCCAGCATGTGATAATT
Source organism: Coryphaenoides rupestris (assembly GCA_002895965.2). Lineage (NCBI taxonomy): Eukaryota > Metazoa > Chordata > Actinopteri > Gadiformes > Macrouridae > Coryphaenoides > Coryphaenoides rupestris. The sequence goes on along the minus strand of PIJE02001093.1, from coordinate 86,294 downwards.
TGTGTACTTGTGCAGAGGTGTGAAAGATGTATTTCCTCCGTGGTGGTAATCTATTCATGAAATTAATTTCCTCTGCTTTACTAAGAATAGTTGAAAAGCACATGGGTAAGTGTAGAAAAACACCATGAGAAATATCACACATTCATTTAATGAAATTAATGTGCTAAATTATTAAGATATGCAAATGTGATTATATATATATATATATATATAAAATGTACCCATAATATATACACAATAATACATATTCAAGATATAATATATATGAAAAAAATGAAAAAAATACAGTTATGCTATTCATATATGTGCACACAGTATACTGGGCTATATACAGTATATGCACGCTGTATACCAGTAAGACAAACACAAACCCACACACCCGCACCCACACAGACAGACACCTCCCAGACAGTCCCATATGGACTCATTAGGGGCCAGTCTATCGCCACCTGTGCACTGCTGGACCCAACGGACCGGCTTTGACACTGACAATAGACAGGGACTGCATGGGGAGTACCCCCCCCCCCCCACCCCCGCCACACACACACACACACACACACACACACACATGATGAACACACACACACACACACACACGATCACATGTGCACACGTAAACAAGAATATGTACGGACACATGCGATCCTGCCACACGCAAAAGCGCACATGTCTAGTATAGGTAGTACACGCCAAATATAGGACACACACACACACACACACACACACACACACACTCCACACACACACACACACACACACACACACACACACACAGACACACACACACACACACACACACACACACACACACACACAACACACACACACACACTCACTACACACACACACACTGTGCATGGTGTGTGTGTGTGTGTGTGTGGTGCGTGCGTGTGTGTGTTTAAGGTCAATCAGGCACCGACAATGGACAATTAAACATGGAGGCCAGAGTTCGTTCACAGTAACTACATTTGAAAACAGTCAAATGCGCAGCTGAGATGAGAGCTGGAAGGACTTCACGGTCGGCAATTGTCTGAATTGTAATTTCATTATGACACTGACAATGCAAACGATGTTATGTATGAATGGGGTCTTACATGTGACTTTGTCAATTTAGTAAATGAAAAGGTATTAATTGTTGGAGTGAATACATTTTATGACAGAGTCAAGGGGAGGCAGTTCCATCGATTTGCGAGCCTCTTTTTTATAATAATAGAAAAACATGAGAGATGGATAGATGCAGAGATGGTCAATGTTTGAATAAAAAGTAGGCTATGGATGCGAAAGCGACTCAAAGCCACTTTTTCAAATTTGCATGAAACGGAAAAAAACGTAGTGACGACCGTTAGCGGACCCATTTCACCGCAATTATCTAAAACAATTATCTAAAAGTGAGCAGATGTCCATATTGGTCTCCAATTTGTGCGGCCACGGAGCATAGCCGCAACATTTCATTTCGTTTAAATTAATCCGGCTCAATGTAACTTAGCCTGCACCATAACGGAATGTTCTCACCAAAAAAAACAACCATGTTTTTCAGTTTTAAAATGGTTTGCTGTTTGGCCACGGTTTGGCCAATCCGTTTCCAAACTGTACTCTGCAAACTGTCCTATTGGTGTTGCTAGGCTATAGCGATGGATACTGGTTTTATTTTTATTTTTTTCAACAGTTGAACCAATCATCTGGAGCCCCTCAGAGGCGGTTGCTAGGCACCTGGCCGGGGAGGATTGTGGGATACCACCTAGCCAGCGTTTCTATTCAACAGGCATACCAGGAGCAGGTGTCCCGCGCGCACGGCTCTATTCACTTCCATTCTAGTCCTCTGCTGCTCTCCATCAAAGTGGCCGAGAAAGCATTTTGGACTCCTTAGTTAACCTGAATAGAAACTTCCCCATCTCACTCAACCCCTCCTTTTACACACACACACCGACACACACCGACACACACCGACACACACACACACACACACAGTCTCCCGGCGTGTGTGTGTGTGTGTGTGTGTGTGTGTGTGTGTGTACTGCACACTTTCGCAGTGGCCGCTGAAAGGATCAGTAGCGCTTTCAAAACTTTAGCTTTCTCTCTCTCTCTCTTTGCCTCGCTTTCTTTTTACCGCCATTGTTCAAGGAAAAGCGCAGCTGCCACGCGAGTCTGAGTGGGTCGCGTGCCAGCCCTAATTACAACAGGTGTTCCCCCTGGCTCCTCCCACTAACCACCACCAACCCCCCCCCCGACCTCCACCTCCCCAACCTCCACCTCCACCTTATCCCTATGCACCAGCTTCCCCTTTTACTCTCTTCGACTTTCTCTCTCTCTCTCTCTCTCTCTCTCTGCCACACACATTTAGATCCCCATTCTTTCTCTCTCTTAATCTCTCTCTTCTTGTTCCCCCCCCCCGCGCCTGCCTCTTTCTCTGACCACCCCACCTCTCCCTCTCCCTCTCACACACAACACACAACACACACACACACACCACACACACCACACACCCCAACACCATCACCACCACCACCACACGACCCCCGAGGCGCAGATAAAGCGTACGATATCCAAAAGGTGTCATCTTAACTCACAACCCTGACGTCACATGGGAATATGCCGTCTCAGCACACTGCAGGCGACGACAGTTCCTTCACCCCACGGCGGATAGCTGCTAGCGATCGCTTCGAATGGTAAATGTATTGCATTTATATATCGCTTTTATCCAAAGCGCTTTACAGTATTGCCTCACATTCACCCATTCATACACCGACGGCGGTGTCAACCATGCAAGGTAACAACCAACACGTCAGGAGCAGTTAGGGTTAGGTGGCGTCTTGCTCAGGGACACCTCGACACTTAGCTAGGTGGAGCCCGGGGATCGAACCGGCAACCTTCCTGTTGCCAGACAGCCGCTCTTACCTCCTGAGCTACTGCCGCCCTATCATGTACGTCAGCCACAGAGCGTATTCTACTCTAAGGTACAATCTTGGCGGAAAGATGGATGGACGTAGCAGATGGATGTCATATGAATAGATGAATGAACGCGGTGGTGTCGAACAGGTCTGACGTGCCGTGGATTGATTCGGAAAATTAAGACGTCGAAGTAAGACGAGGCTGTCGTGTGTTCGGCGCGAGAGAAGCAGCGGCGAAAAAGAATGAAAGAACGTCCGCCATTAGTGCGACAAATTGCACCGCCGCCCATTAATGTTCCGGACGTAATGACCTGAGACCGGCCCTCTCGGCAGGCCCCGTGGACGGATGGATGGACAGATAGATGGATGTAACGCGTGGTTGACGTGATTGATTAAGTGCGAGCGAGGCTAAGCAAGCACGGGAGGGAACGTCTCGATTTCGAGAGGAACACACACATACACACACACACACACACACACGCGGCACAACGAGATTAGTCTGATCAATTATGATGTTCTCCTATCTACTCTCAGGCACTGCTGCGCTGTCTAAATCTCTGCGCGCGTCTCCTTCCGAGCTGCTCCTCCAGTACATACGCTTATCAGCGCTATGCATGCGCGTCTGGCGCCAACTCACGAGGCGACACCGGACCATGCCTGACGGCAGACGCTAAGGCCGCTAACGGAGTCCAAAGGTCTCCGAGATAGGCGTGAATATCGTCACTTAGGAGCAGTTTCGTTTTTGGCCGGCTATGCGCTGTATATCTCATCTAGCCCTAGCGATGTCCCCACGGAGTCACCGTGTATATATATACTGTATATACGGAGAGCGAGACCCTCGTCCAATCACACGGCCCCCTTTTGTCTGACGGACACCTGACGACCAAACCAGCAGGTCGGATCGTAAAAACCCCAGCCCCCCCAGCCCCCCCAGCCCCCCCAAAACCTTATCCTCCCGCCCTCCTCTTCCATCACCGTCACACAATCTCACGCTTGTCGATCTTTCACCCTGTTCATAGTCATATGTTTTTGGATGATAAAGTCATGGCGAGACGTGTGTGTGCTGTGTCCAACACTAAAAATTCCCTCCACTCTGTCCATCCTCGTCCCCAGCGTGGCCACGATGGCCCTGCTGGCCTGGACTGGGAAGCCTGTATGTATACAAGCTTTGTATCGATTATATATCAACTCGCGTACTTTCTTAAAGCTTTGTTTGAGTCGACAGCGGTGTTACTGCAGCTCACAGATAACGGTACGGAGTGAGACACAAGGTCATGCACTTACTGGCTCTACCCAGTTAACAGCCTCTTGGCGGAGAGACAAAGGCAGAGCTACCAGTAACACTTGCACACACACACACACACACACACACACATACATAGGCAAGCAAGCAAGCAAGCAAGCAAGCACACACACACACAGAGTCAAAAGTCTTATCTCATCCCCGAAGAGCAGCTGCAAAGTATGTCCCTATAGCTTCACTGTTAATCATTGGTGGTATGTATGTGTGTGTGTGTGTGTGTGTGTGTGCGCGTTTTGCGCGTGCTATGTGATGTTTGTGTGTGTGTGTGTGTGTGTGTGTGTGTGTGTGCGTGTGTGCATGAGAGTTTGTTTGTGTGTGTGTGTGTGTGGGACAACTTCTGTCCACCACTGACCTCTTCCACACACACACACACACACACACACACCAGAGTTTGCTCTCTGTGACGAGCTGTGATTTGAGCAGTTAAGGAAGGTAAAACGTGAACATCTGTCGCATGTCAAGGTTGTTTCTATAGTCAGAGCAAACAGAGACGGGGCCGGCGAGGTAATGATTTGGCAGAATATCACACACACACACACACACACACACACACACACACACACACACTCCCAGAGATAACAGAGCAGGCGGGTGGTAACCTGATAAGTGTAATTCCGGTGTTTCCCACTTTTTCTGGCCCGTAGACATGCAGACAGACACACATACATAAACTCTGGAACAGAACTCTGGAACAGAAAGCCAGGTGAGAATATAGCCAGGTGTGAATTTGATGGAAAGTTACCTTTTGTAAATCAGTGGTTTCCCAACTGGGAGCGGTCTTTTGGGGGTACGTGAGCAGATAAAATATGCTAAAGTTGTTTAATTTGCGAAATATTATCACTGACTATAAGTAACTTATTGAGGCTGATCAATAAAGTTAGGACCAGGCAGAAGTACTGCTTCTTTCTTTAAATTGCACCTTTTTATTACTTATTTGTTATATACTGTATATATATATTATTTTTCCCTGCATTTTTTGTTTAATGTTTGATGCACCAATTGCACAAAAGCACATTCAGCACTTGTTTGCAAAAACTAATACATCTTTTCAGATTTTTGATTCTGATTCTGATTCAGCTGCCTCTGCTACTTCAGTTCGGCCACTCCAATATTATTAATGTTCACAAAAAATGTCAGTGGTATAATATTCGTTCGAAGGGAAGAAACTAATTTGGTTCGGTGACGGAAAAGGGGTACTTAAGGTTCATAAGACACCGGTGCTGTCGACGATAATATGACGTCTATGAGTCTTACACGTCTCCGCTAATAAGTAGTCTCTGAGTAATAAGCGGAGGAGATGTGTAAAAAGAAGGGAATGAATAAAGTGTGCACGGTGTAAAATGTAATTCCTCCTCCGCAGAGACTTTGTGAAGAAATGTATGGAGGAGGGTACGTCTCAGCATCTGTCATTTGACCTAATTACGTGACACTACCTTTAACATGTTAAGAATATAGGAAGACATTTTGTTAAGAGTGTTCCAGGTAATCCACCCTTACGGGGGCGGGAAATGGCTTCAGTTGTCGCGTGCTAAAACTGACTTCATTATTTGACTGCACGGCGTTCAACTTGAGTTAGAACGGAAATGTTATTGATTTTATGACTCATTTTATGAGTCAGTGTCAGAATGTGCACCTTCTTCCAAGACAAGACTCCACTGTGTCTCTGCGGGAGGAACGGCAGCTCATCTGTATTCATTGATTGATTCATTAAAATGATTTGAACTGGCGGTATGTAGTCACGTCGTAATACACCCTTTTGTACACACCCAGCAACCTACTCCATCGTACATCCAATTATTACGTTTATTAAAACAACATCACACTTAGGCAACGTTTCCCCACCTTGGGGTCAGGACCCCCATTTGATTTTATTTAATTTAAAGGTTTTTAAAAGACTTGTAAGAGCCGGATAGAAACCAAGTGGCAGCCATGACCTTGTGAAGTCCCGGCCGAAGCCACTAGCGTGTAGTTCTCCTAACAGCCTCTAGGTGGTTCACGGTGGTCGGACGGAAAAACATCGGTCACAGGAAAATTCCAAGGCCAATACTTTTCTGCTTTGTTCGGTTACAATCTCAGTGTAAAGTTCATCGCCACATTGTGCATTTCGAGAGGTCTCATTTGAAAGCTTTCTTTAATTAAAGAGTTATTAAGGATTGAACGTTAATGCATTTTTGGCCATACTGCATGGCGGCCATCCAACTCCCGCCCTCAATGTGCCCAATATCGGCCGCCGGTCAAACATAAATGGTAAATGGATTGTATTTATATCGCACTTTTATCCAAAGTGCTTTACAGTGTTGCCTCACATTCACCCATTCATACACCGACGGCGGTGCCAACCATGCAAGGTAACAACCAACACGTCAGGAGCAGTTAGGGTTAGGTGGTGTCTTGCTCAGGGACACCTCGACACTTAGCTATAGGAGGAGGAGCCCGGGGATCGAACCAGCAACCTTCTGTTTGCGTGTGTGGAAGCAGACAGACAAAGCAAGTTGTGGTCGTAATAACCACAAAAACCTGACACAAACTGTCTCACAACTTATTTCAGAACTCATGGCATACATACATACACACAAAGAAAACTTCAATAAAAGGTGAAATAACGGTGCACGGTTCATGTGCTATATTATTAATATTATTAATATCCATGTTCCCTCTAAATATTACCTGCAAATACTACCTCTCATTATCGTGTGCAATATTCTTAATGTCATGTGCAATACCTCTTCTCTATTTTTATACTACATTTGCAAATCTGTTCTTTAAATGTCATTATTCTACTGTTTATTTCTCTGGTGTTTTATTGTATTGCTATGCAACCTCTGGCACATGAATTTCCGCCGGGATTAATAAAGTATCTTATCTTATCTTATCTTATCTTAAACCGTATTAGAAATGTGTCGTCTGCCAAGTGGCTGTTCCGGAGCACGCGCCTAGCCTACACCACAGCCGTGACAATTAAACTTCTTGAACCTTGACTCTTGAATCTTGACTCTAGAAAAAGGTTGCCAACCGCCCGCAACTCCACTGGCATTAACTAAGCGCGGGGCAGACATGGCTGCACAGTGGAAGGTCTAGTAGTAGTAGTAGTAGTAGTAGTAGGAGAGACAGAGGAGCCAGCCGATTGGTTAGAGTCCTCCCCACCACAGCTCACGCGGTGGGT
>PIJE02001093.1:61440-73940 GCA_002895965.2 Coryphaenoides rupestris | reverse complement strand
ATCCAGCGCCGTCTGGGAATCGCAGCCAGACAGAGAGAGAGAGAGAGAGAGAGAGAGAGAGAGAGGAGAGGAGTGGTGTGTTCTGTGTGTGTGTGTGTGTGTGTGTGTGTGTGTGTTGTGTGTGTGTGAGAGAGAGAGAGAGAGGGGGAGAGAGAGAGAGGGGAGAGAGAGGAGCAGGACTGGATAAATGGAGGTGGAGGGCAAAGTAGACAGGGGTAATGGATACGTTGCGTGGAGAATAAAGGAGGAATGGCGAGAACTGGGGAGGTGGAGGTAGAGAGGGAGAGGGAGGGAGGGAGGGAGAGAGAGAGAGAGAGAGAGAGAGAGAGAGGGAGACACATTTGTCTTTCGCCACGCTCAGCATTTTTTCCACTTTTCCTCTCACCTTTTGTCTTTCCTTTTTGTTTTGTTTTTTTTATCAATTCCTTCCTTCCTTTCTTCCTTCCTTCTTTCCTGGCGCCTGGCAACCCGGTATTGTTGCTTATTTTTATTCGCTTATTTCTTATATTGTCGCTTAGACGCCGCTGCTGCTGCTGCTGCTGTCATGTCTGGGTGACTTTATGGGCTTTCTCCATGGGCACCCCAGGAGCACGCTCAGACCACTGCTATGCCACTCGCCGGAGAGTAGTGTGTGCGCCACGTGTGTTTTTGTGTGTGTTGTGTGATGTGTGTGTGTGTGTGTGTGCTGCACGTGGTGTGTGTGTGTGTGTGTGTGTGTGTGTGTGTGTGTGCGGAGGGAGGTGGGGTTGTGGATTCATTTAGGACATTCAATGAGGATTTCCTCCGCCTTTAGCTTTTGCTCATCATTCACTTCTGTCCTCCCTCCTCTCTCTCTCTCTCTCTCTCTCTCTCTCTCTCTCTCTCTCTCTCTCTCTCTCTCTCTCTCTCTCTCTCTCTCTCTCTCTCTCTCTCTCTCTCTCTCGTCTCTCTCGCTCTCTCTCTCTCTCTCTCTCTCTCTCTCTCTCTCTTCTCCTCTACCCCTCCGTCGTGTCTCGTCCTCTTTCACCCTCTCTTTGTCTCTCCTCCCTCACCCTGCTCCCCGCTCTCGCTTTCCCCTTTGTCCATCCTGTCTGCGCCCCCACCCGCCTCCACACTCCCCCAGTCCCTCCACCACCACCACCACACCCATATCCCTCTGCCTTGCTCCTCCTCTCCTCCCCCCCATCTCCCCCTCTCTCGTCAGAATGTATCTGTCTTGTGTGTGTGTGTGTGTGTGTGTGTGTGTGTGTGTGTGTGTGCGTCGCCTCGGTCTGTGTTTCGATTGGATTACATCGTCTGACTCGGGGGGAGGGAGGGAGGGAGGGACCAGAGTTAAAGAAGTGGTATCTATGTACCCATCTATCTTCCATGGCTGACTGGGCTATTTGTCAGGATAGCTCAGGATTATTTAGGAGGAGCTTTTTTTATCCAAAGCGACTTACAGGGGGGAGGGGCTGCAAGTCGTTAGGCGCTCGGCGTGTCGATCCGGGAATCGAACCCGGAACCCCTTTTTTTGGGCGGCAAGTTCGACTATATATGCACCTGTGAGACCTACAGTATGTCCTGTGTTATAATCGCTAAGCGACGGTGGACTCTCTCTGTCTACAACTCAGTAGTTTATGTCGCGTCCTCGCGGTGTCCCTGTGTGACGGCTCGCGTGTACTTGGCTCTTATATCTTGTTGTCGCTAGCGTTCCTTTAAAGATTGAAGATTTCTTTATCGCCATACTGTATGTAACAAGTACAACGGAACGCTTACTCTCCATTGGCTCGTTCAAGCATTCCTCTAAACTATTTAATTTTTCTATATTTTTTATCTGTGGGGTTTCCATTCGAGAGAGAATGTGTACATTCACAGCACGCACGTATGTAGAGTTAGCAAACAAAACGTAGCATCGGGATTCTTCTTCTTCGTCTTCCTCATTCCCTCGCTCCCTCCCTCCCTCCTCCCACTTGCATGCAGGGGTCCGGGGGGGGGGTGGGGGTGAGGGTGGGGTTCTGGGGTTCTGGGGGGGCGATCAGCGTTGAGGACGTGCGAGGGGATTGCGGTTGAAGGGGAGGAAATGACACGGGTAATGGAAAGGGACACGCGGGCACCTGTCATGGAGAATCAAGGTTGAGTATGTGGGGAGGGGGAGGAGGGGGTGAGGGGGTTGGGGGGGTGGGGGGTGAGGAGGACGGATGAAAATGAATTATTCATCGGTGAGAAATTACACATCTCCCATTTTTACACTCCGTCTCCCCCCCCGCCCCCTCTCTCTCTCTCTTCCCCTCCCCTCACACACACCTCCTGTAAAGAGGCTGATCAGGACTTGTCTTGGCAATACGAAGGAAGGAGCTTGTATTCAACTCTCTTTCTCTCTCTCTCTCTCTCTCTCTCTCTCTCTCTCTCTCTCTCTCCTCTCTCTCTCTCTCTCTCTCTCTCTCTCTCTCTCTCTCTCTCTCTCTCTCTCTCTCTCTCTCTCTCTCTCTCTCTCTCTCTCTCTCTCCCTCCCTCCTGGCCTTTTCTCCTGATGATTACGTGGCGGTGGAGAGAGAGGGAGTGCTCTAATAGGAGGGGCAGAAAGAGAAGGCCTCCGCTTGAAGGTGTCGTTTGACGTCGCCATGTCGACTGGCGTGACGTTGTTTTGCCACCCGCCCGCCCGCCCGTTAATAACAATCAGGAATGCGGAGGAACGCGGCGGTGTTGGCGGTAGCTCTCTCAAACGTCTAAACGGCCAACATCTCATTTCAATCGTTTAGCGCCGTTCGTAACAACAACAACAACAACATGCAGACAGATACACCGATTTAAATTGACATTTACATTTACATTTAGGGGCATTTGGCACTTTTATCCACAGCGACACGAGTACATTTGTTGAAGGAGAGACAGCAATATATCGCCGTGGTGCATAAAGATAAGAATAGAGCAGGTTTCAAGCGTTCATAGTTACGAGGTTAACAGAACGAGTTTCAATAATTGCTGGGTTGCCTGCATAATAGCTGGGATAAGAGCAGAGGTGCCATTCTGAGCGCAGTACCACAAACATCTAAAAACATACAATAACGCTAAACAACGCCAAGCACTATTATTTAGCGCCGAGACAGAGTCCAAGGTGCGCTCCGAACGGGTGGGTTCTCTTGCGGGAGCTGGTGAGCGACTCCGCCCCCGTAAACCCCCCGCAAAATTAACCCGAATTTCACGTGCCGTCGATTCATTCGCTTGATTCGTTGGACGTATTTACCAAACAGAACTCATCGAGAGACACGCGTGACCGGTGTCGCGTGTTGCGTTTCGTTTCGTTCGGTTCAACGCGATAACACACAATTTGGCGACACACACACAAAAGCCCCGTCATCCAAGACACCCGTAGTCCCGTGTGGCTGTTGTGAGGATGTGTACACGCGCGACCTGAACTGAACACGCGACGTTACGTTTCCACGGGAACCGCATTAACCGCTTAGTTGACTCAAATGTCCCGCCGACAACTCTCCCGTCGACAACCGTTTGAGCTGGAGCGTTGAGTGTTTATCGTTATCGTTTCGTCGCATTCTCATTCATAAACGTGTACGGTTATTTGCGCAAAGAGCCTCGTTATCCTGGCATGAATGGTCTTTCTCTCTCTCTCTCTACTTCTATATCTCTCTCTCTCTCTCTCTCTCTCTCTCTCTCGCTCCCTTATATTCATATCCATTCACGATCGTTTCATGATAAACATAATTATACTGAGTGTGTTTACACCACGATTCCATGACTTCCACATTGTTCACGTCGTCCGCGGTCTCCTCTCCGCGGAGGCCTATATACGTGGCAGCAGCACCCCCGGGTGACAGCCGGCTATAGCTCCGTGTAAGTCATCGGGTGACGACAACAACAACCCACACGTTGACCCGTGAGCACATCTAACTAACAGGAGCACAAAAAATGTATAAATAACACAATCTATCAACGGCTCTATAATGCATCGGGGAGGACATAAATGTGCGTACGCGTGTCATCAAGTCGCGTCGCGTTCTCTTAGTTGTGGATTTGGGCTATCCTATATCTCTATAATATGTATAATTGCGGTTCCTGCCACAGTGTGTTTGAGGCCCCCCCGTGGCAGATGGCGAGGCAGTTCTATGACACGCTTGTGTAAGGAGGGGGGCCGGCGCTCGGCGCTATTCTCTCCCCCCCCCCGCCCCCCCTATCAACATAATTAGGTTGACCTTTATTTAAACATGCGTCCAATGGCTCCCGGTGGCATCTCGTGTTGTCGTCCGCCCCCCCCCACCCCCCACCACCATCACCACCACCACCACCGCCGCCCTCCCGCCAGCCCTCCCAGCCCTCCCAGCCCCCCTAGTTGTTGTTTTCTTGTGTGTCCAGCGACAGCTCCATTATTTGTTGTAAATGACGGCCGTGTGCGTGTGTGTGTGTGTGTGTATGTGTGTGTGCGTGTATGTGTGTGTGCGTGCGTGTGTGCGTGTGTGTGTGTGTGTGTGTCGTGGTACAAGTCCCCGTAGTGTTGCACACGACTGTATCGCTCATGTTTGATGCGAGTAAAAAAAAAAAAAAAAGGGTGTTATCTGTTGCCTAGTTTGTGTGTTGTCATGGGAGTTAAATAATACATCTTGCCGGAAACAAGGCGAGATGCCATGATACACATATGATGATATATACATACGGTATATATAAAAGAGACCGTGCCTTGGTGCGTATTATGGAAGACAGAAATCGGTCAAAAACGCTAAAAAAAGGTTTGCGGGAAGTTCTTCTCTTTCAACGTATCGGCACAGGGAGCCGTAATCGGCCAGATGTTCCCGCGGACCTTATGAGGTGAAGATAAACGAGATCATCCCGAGACGCGCTCAGGAGGGCCGCGAGTCATTGCCTCGACTTAAGGTCCTTTATTAGCGCAAACACATTACTTTCATTTAGCCCCGGCGCACTAACCTGCAAAATAGCTCCCTGATGTATATGTAAGTGCAAGCAGCTGTTTTCCCGCCGCAACACGTGCGCACCGCTTAGTATTCCGATGAGGAAAGCCTTCTGTGTGGCGCGGGGACGACGAAGGGTCATCCGTACGCCGGCGTGCACCTCCTTCCGTGGGAAGATGGATAAAAAAAAAACGCCTGTTTTACACCCGGGTCACCGAGCCGCGATAAAAGTCGCCTCAACGGCGGCATCTTAATCACGATAACATCCCGTTAACAAGTAGCTCGCTATAAGTGGACGGAACTTTGGGGAATAGTGTTGAGGTTGGAGGGAAAATATTTTCATATTTTAGCCCAGCTAGGCTAGGAGAAAGAACTATTAAGAGTTATTTGCGTGGAAATATCAGATGGCTGGTCAGTTCTGACCGCTCTGAATATGCACCACACTGTCCCTCCATCCAACGAAGATTAGGGGTAATCTTCCAAACCTGCACACCAAGGCCCCAATTGTATATCGCGCTGCACTAAAATGGTAGACTAGACGTGTATGTTTACAGAAAACCATGTGTTTACAACGAGGCCCCCGGCGTCAATGAGAGGCGTGATGGTGATTTACATGGATTGCTGGAAAGTCTATATGGATTTACTGTGTATAGACGGGAGAGGGCCAATCCCCTGCCTGCCGACACACCGCTGACAAACAAACCGAAACCGGCAGTCGTTCCAGAGCTAAATAAATACGTCCAATGAGCCGCCATGTTTGCTGGAACTAACGGGCAACTCCTCGTCCACAGCCTCTGACAAAGAGTTGTCGACCAGGAACCGGGCTTACCTTCCCGACGGCTATGTGCACACAAACACACCAAAAGTTACATTTATATTATATATTGCACACATGTTTTGCGTGAAACTACATGTCTTCCATCATGTCTGCCAACACATTATTCAAACAGTTTCATTGAAAAGGTGTCGGCTAACGCTTACCCTCAATGCTAATCTCAACAGCTCAGGTCAAAGTGGCAGCAGAGGTCAAAGGTCAACGCTAGGGGGGCAGGATCTGCATTGACTTCAGCTGAATAGTGATCGCTTGGAACAAAAAACCCTGCTGATCAAATGCAACAATCAAAGCTTTAATATAATGCTTCATTATGAACTAACAGTTAATTTAAGGTCTAATAATCATTTACTAATGGTGTTCATGTTAACTCAGGTATGTATTCCTACATTATTTAATAGGGTTAGGCTAATTTTATATCATAATGCATGAACTAATAGCGTACCCTTATTGTAAAGTTTTTCTGTCTTTTCCTTTGGAAGGGATTATGATTGCTTCCTAATTGTTGAATCATTTGTATTCATCCTCCAACAGTTTGTGTGTGGGTAAGTATAAAAAAAAACCGCTTTGGATAAAACCGTCTGCCAAATGCCGTAAATGTAATGTAAATGTAATGTAAATGAATGCAATGCAATGGATCATCAGCCATAGAACACCTTAAAGATTTACATAAATTGTAGACATTGAAATAATATTCTGTAATATGGTTTAAATATTGTATATTCTTTGAATAAAGCATTGATCAATGACATGTTTTCTTCACTGACTGTTTAATGTTATGCACCAATGCCACAAAAGCACATTCCTTGTTTGTTAAAACTAAGGCAATAAAGCTGTTTCTGATTCTGATTCTGATTGTCCCTGTAGCGTTGCATCTTATGTTTTCTTTGAAAGAAATACGCCTGATGTACTTGGATGTACTGAATAAAAACAGATTCCCAGTGACGTCCCAGTGGTGCATTTTTCTGATTGGCCCGTTTATATATACAGTATGTACACTCTGAATGTGTTTTTGTGTGTGTTCACGTTAACCGTAAACCACAGCCCAACTGACTTGATCCTGTCATTCTCTCCTGTCATTACGGCACGGCTGAGTACCTGAGCTCTCAGGTGTGTGACTTCCCTCCCCCTTTCTTCCTCCCTCCCCTCCCTCCCTCCCACCCTTCTCTCCCGCCACCTTTCCCGCGCACACGGCGGGAACGAGGTCACGACAGTACAGGACAGGACGGGTTGAACCTGCTCCAAGCCGCTGACTCATCATGGGGGCCTGATGACACCCAGTGTTGTGTCAACAGATACAGCGATAAGACACACACACACACACACACACACACACACACACACACACACACAGACACACACATATGCACACACACACACACACGCACACACACAGACACACGCACACACACACACGCACACACACGCACACACACACATATGCACATATGCACACGCAGGCACGCACACACATACAGTATGTGCACGTACACACAAACACAAACACACACACACACACACACACACCACACACACACACACACACACACATATGCACACGCAGGCACGCACACACTTATAGTATGTGCACGTACACACAAACATACACACACACACAAACATACACACACACACACACACACACACACACACACAGACACAGACACACACACACACACACACACACAGACACAGACACACACACACATATGCATACGCAGGCACGCACATACAGTATGTGCACGTACACACATACATACACACACACACACGCACACACACACACACACACACACACACACACAAGTCAGGTAAAGTCAGATGTACAGCTCAGAGCAGGCAGAAGATTAACATCACAATACGAGTTAAAAAAACGAGAACACCTATTTTTAGACTCCGACGTAAGCGTCGACACAGACATACACACACGGGTACAAATCGACCAGTCATAGGCTCATACTGTACATCCTGGGCCTCGACTTAAAGGGATCCATGTGGGGGCATAGGTCTCTCTCCGCTGGCATCTTCATCAATGTGCATCTGCAGCAACGTGACAACAATATCGGGATAATTATATCGCAGCTTACAGGTCACCCCGTCGCTCGCAGAGGTCGCTAATTAGCTGTTTCCAGTCCAGCATCTGCCGTCGCTTTTAACGTCCTGTTTTCTCCATAAATCAATACGACAAAGCGCAGGTTAAGCTTTTTCTCGGCGCAAACAGCCTTGGAAGTTTATCAACTATCTATCTATGATTTTTTTTTTCTCGTCTCTCTTTAATGGCTTTTAATTGCCAGCATGTGATAATTTGTGTACTTGTGCAGAGGTGTGAAAGATGTATTTCCTCCGTGGTGGTATCTATTCATGAAATTAATTTCCTCTGCTTTACTAAGAATAGTTGAAAGCACATGGGTAAGTGTAGAAAAACACCATGAGAAATATCACACATTCATTTAATGAAATTAATGTGCTAAATTATTAAGATATGCAAATGTGATTATATATATATATATATATATAAAATGTACCCATAATATATACACAATAATACATATTCAAGATATAATATATATGAAAAAAATGAAAAAAATACAGATATGCTATTCATATATGTGCACACAGTATACTGGGCTATATACAGTATATGCACGCTGTATACCAGTAAGACAAACACAAACCCACACACCCGCACCCACACAGACAGACACCTCCCAGACAGTCCCATATGGACTCATTAGGGGCCAGTCTATCGCCACCTGTGCACTGCTGGACCCAACGGACCGGCTTTGACACTGACAATAGACAGGGACTGCATGGGGAGTACCCCCCCCGCCCCCCCCCCCCCGCCCCCCCCCCCGCCACACACACACACACACACACACACACACACACATGATGAACACACACACACACACACACACGATCACATGTGCACACGTAAACAAGAATATGTACGGACACATGCGATCCTGCCACACGCAAAAGCGCACATGTCTAGTATAGGTAGTACACGCCAAATATAGGACACACACACACACACACACACACACACACACACACACACACAGACACTCTCTACTTGTGCTTCACTGTGACACTTTGACAAGAGCCACAGTCCCAAAGTAGCTTCCAGTGAAACACATGAATGACACAAATTCTGAATACAAACAGTGTTAAAAAAACCACACAAAATCTCAACATGGACAAAACAGATCGCATGGACCATGTGGAACAATTCATGGGAAAGGAGAAGAAGACGAAAAAGACAGCGTACACACACAGTTGAGTCCTCAACAGAGCTTGAGACGCTGCAGACTGCGCAAGTGTGCACATAATACTTCACTTCGACAGAGCCTTAACTCCTCCTCAAAACTCCCACAATATTCCTGATCTGTAGTGTCTCTTTCTCAAGACACTCAAAATGTGTTTGGGAGCCACGGTGAAAGCCAATGCAGACTGCGGAGGCATCTGGGGGGTTAGAACAGGGTACCGTGGGCAAAGCGGGCATAGGAACCGTGTGACCATGATGATGGTTCCCAGTGTAAAAGAGGAGAGGACCAAGTATTGATCCCTGAGGAACGCCTGGTCTTTACCGTGGCCTTGCCATCTATAGGATGGTGAGTGTAAATAAGTGTAAAAGTCAATGTTTGGTTGGGAGCAAGCAAAGCGCAAAGACATTCAAAGGTTCACAAAAGACCTGGATGTTATGCTTATTTTGAGTGTGAATTCAACCGTGAAATCAGAACACGTTGACTGTTTTGGACAAAAAACACACAGCTTTTGGACGCTTGGTTTTGGAATTACCCACGGCACACGCTCCAACGTGATGGGGAATGTACTGTACTTGTATCTCCGTACAGCGTGTGATGAGCGAGACTCTGGGAAGTAGGGGGGGGGGAGTCGAGGGAGGCTTGTGAGAGATGAGAGGTGACGAGGGATGGGGGAGGTGTGTATGGGGGGAGGAGGGGTGGTTAGGAGACAGGTGGTTGGGCTGGCTTTGAAAGGGAGGAGTTCAGCGGAGATGTGAGCGAGAGGAGATGGAGAACGTGGAGAGATTTACCGTATGTACCGCAGCCTATATACGTGTCAAAAAACGTGCGAGTGATTGAGTGAGTGTGGCTCACCGGTGTTAGCTTCTGATAGCTTGACACCCGTCTCTCTAAGAAGGGGTGAAAGTCCTCCTCCAGTCAGGAGAGGAGGAGACGAGGGGGATGGGCAGACGTGATAGAGATGGATGCGAGAGACGGTGCAGGAGGAGGAGGAGGAGGAAAATGTTGAAGAAGAGGCATTTCCATTCGATAGTATTCCGTATTCCGGCTCATCTGGTCCAAATAGTAGGACGTTTTAATATCATCGGTAGGGCAACACTAACCTGTCCTCTCGTCTGCCTAAACCCGGTCTAAAACTAAGTGGGTATGCCAACCTTGCAAGGCGTTGCTCTTTAAGTCGTCAGGGTCTCTCCCTTGGGTGCCATTCCCGCTTCGCCATCCCCCAGGGTGTCTTGGTCCGTCGGAAAGGCAGAGGGCTGGAGGGTGCTCTACGACGGAGCGAGAGGACAGAGGGTGTCGTCGTAGTGCAGAGCGACAGCGGCGTATCAGTGGTATTATTAACATCATACGAGAACGCAGGGAAGACAAGCCAGGAGACTGTATCGTGTCTGGAGGGCAGGACAGACAGAGAGAGAGAGAGACGTCCTGAAACATGGAGCCATAAGTGATCTGATGAGTGTCTAGAGGGGGACGGAGAGAGGCTTTCTGTCACACAGATACTGTGTCTACTGGGATAATGTGTCAAGATGGGAACCATCTCGGGTATCTTTGGGGGTTGTTTCAGCTCAAACACGGACAGGGTTGATTCAACAGATACTTCCCACTATTCCTGCTTTTCACAAACCAGTGGCTCCAGTTATATTTCTTTGTATTTCACTTTTGTCACTTTTCTCAATGAAAATATCCACCTTGATGTCTGACAAAGCACATTTCTGTCACTGAACTGCTCTTCCTACTCGGTGAGGCAAATCTATCAACCTATACACCTATAATGGTGACTCCTACCCCTTCAACCACTTGAGGGGAGGGTGGGGGGGGGGGGTGTTCTCTATGGACATGCTGTGGGGTGGATGGTGTTTATTTGCTCATGTTTGAGCATAGTGTACCCAGTGTGCCCTGTTCTGGTTTTAAAGTGGACCTCCTCCTGCCCACTGATCACCCCCCCACTCCGTCGGTCCGACTGTACGTTCTCTCTCTCACACACACAGGCACACAGACACACACACACACACACACACACACACACACACACACACAGACACATACTGTATAATCTGCATGTACATTATGTATGTATGGATGGATGGATCTCTTTTCTGTTTTTATTATGTCACTTTATGCTCGCTGTAAAGTATCTTGAGTATCTTGAAAAGCAAAATACATGCATTTTTGTCATCATTATGTCATCGTCAACATTATTATCGAGGACGGATGGCTAGACCGCCGGACAGATGGAATATTATATCACCGCCTCATACATGATGAATAGCACAAAGTCGGGAAGCCTCTCTGACTGCAGCAACATGAATATATGGATGGGTACAACTCTGCAATTCCCGGTGATCATTTGATAAACTTCCCCCGACGGGTGGAGTCCGCCTGCCGCCATTTTGAAAGCACCTGCTCGTTGCCGACGGCGGCGGTGGTGGCGGCGATGGAGGAGGAGGAGGAGGAGGAGGCGGAGACGGAGGAGGAGACGTAATGTAGCAGTCAGCCCTCCTCTTCCTCCTCCTCCTCCTCCATCGAGACACGGCGGCAGCAGCAGGGCCATCTGTTTCCATCGCGGGCCTGTCTCTTCTCGTAGGAGCACACATGCATGCACAAGCAGCACCTCTCACACAATCACCTAACACATCCCACCCCCCACCCCCCACCCGCCCCCCCCTCCGCGCGCCTCCTCATCGACACCAACGCCTTCCCACGCCCACACACACACACACACATGCACACACACACACACACACGCACACACACACACACACACACACATGCACACACACACCACTCACGGCAGGTAGATCACAGGACCCCCCCTGGGATGTGTTTCAGACGCTACTATAGCGTGCCCGCGGGTGTATCAACACACACACACACACACACACATGCGCACACACACATGCGCATGCACACACACAGACGCGCACACACACACATGTACAGTACGTGCATGGACAGACACATACACGCAGATACACAGGAACATACAGTACTTATCCCCTCCCTGGAGCTGCTTAATAATATGGACCTTATGGCATGGAAAGTCACACACACACACACACACACGCACACACACACACACAAACAAACGCACACACTCACACACGCGCGCACACACACACCAAGTGCAGGTAGATCAAAATTACCGAAAGGCCTTCGCAACATGGACTGGAAGGATTAGACTTGCTTTAAAACACACACACACAGGCACGCCTGCACACACACACACACACACACACACACAGGCACGCCTGCACACACACACACACACACACACACACACACAGGCACGCCTGCACACACACACACACACACACACACACACACAGGCACGCACACACACACACACACACGCACACACATCTGCTTACAGCTTAAGGACGATACGTCAAAAATGAACACGAGACATCAGGTTCCTTCAGGTTCCATCAGGTTCTGTCCAATGGTGGTCCAATATTTCAACCAACCGGCTATCATCACAAAGGTGTGCACCACACATGTTGTGGCAGGTGCTGTCATACGCTA
>PIJE02001093.1:48940-56440 GCA_002895965.2 Coryphaenoides rupestris | reverse complement strand
AAAAAATATATAGAAAAAATTTAAATAAATACAAAAATGAAATGTATATAGATGTATATATACATGTATAATAGGGTTAGGGTTATAGGATAATAAAAACCATGTCTCGAGGGATCCAGACAAAAATATCTCCACTCTTGTTATACGAGGAAAAAAAAAAAAAAAGATATCACCTAAAATGAAGCAGCAGCAGAGAGGCAGCAGAAAATTACCTCCCCAACGGTTGCTATGCAACGGCAGCATCTGTGCAAAGCCCTGTCATTTCTCCAGCCAAACTAATATCCCATAATAACCTTAAATAAGCCCTTCCACTCATCTCTCTCCCTCTATTTGTGAGTGTGTGTGAGTGTGTGTGTGTGTGTGCATGCCTATGTGTGTGTGTGTGTGTGTGTGTGTGTGTCTGCGTCTGTCCATCAGTCCAGGGTCCCAGATTTCATCTTGGAGGGATTTTTTTGGGCAAAGCGACAGTTTATTACACTGAAGCAACCTGAGCCGCACTAAACCTCTGGAACACACGAGCTCGCACCTCGCCGGACGGGAGACAGCAGTATCTCAGTAGCTCGGGAGGTATAAGAGCGGTTGTCTGGAACTGGAAGGTTGCTGGTTCGATCCCCGGGCTCCACCTCCTAGCTAAGTGTCGAGGTGTCCCTGAGCAAGACACCACCTAACCCTAACTGCTCCTGACGTGTTGGTTGTTACCTTGCATGGTTGACACCGCCGTCGGTGTATGAATGGGTGAATGTGAGGCAAATACTGTAAAGTGCTTTGGATAAAAGCGAGATATAAATGCAATCCATTGACCGATTCTAGTTACGGTTGTTAATCACACATTTGCATCTAAAAGTGATACGAGTTTAATATAATATTTAAGACAGAATATGGAGAAGCCTCAGGTAACAACCAAAACAAACATCCTTGCAATTAAATGCTGTGCGATGCTGTAAGATATTTTTCTCATCTTCAATTCATAAAAATTAACACATTAGAATGAACACATTTCCTTTTGGGGAAAATTCATGATCCAAAAAATCCAGTGTTGACTTAATTTTTAGACTAAACCAGATGAACAGTTGACCAATTATTTGCGGACTTTTCCATCCATGCATCTACCTTAGATAATTCTCCATCGAACTGGTTCACAGATGAAGATCATTGATGACACAGGTTTTGACATCACAACTATATATATATAATATTATTCTAGAAAATGCTCCGTGTTTACACGTCAAATGCAAGCCATAAACATTAGTCTAGGATGCCCACCCTTCTGATTAACGTACTGTACATATATATAAATACATATACAGTATATAAATACATATATATATATTGTACCCTCCTGCTGATGAACTCCTGCTCATGCTGAGATAGGTTCTGTTTCACCTCAAGTCAACCACATGTTCACAAAGCTTGAGGCACTGGAAACACGAACGGCTGACGTTGAGCGGCAAAACAGTCACACAACTTGTACCCTCTTCTCATCTATGTAGAGGCACACACACACGCACACACACACACACACACACACACACACACACACACACAGGTACTCACATCGCGGATGCATTTCTGATGCGAATCTGATGAATAAAAGAACATCGCATTTATGTCTTAACACCAGCAGGTCAGTCGGCTTGGAGGCGGGCCCAGTAAGTCTTACTCTACTGACAATATTTTGAAAAAGGTTTTACTCTGACCGTCTGGACTACTTCTTGATTATAGCGAGCAACAAACGCAGTCATATCGGTGGGCGGTGAACGTTTCGCTTTCGATAGATACGGTACGTTCCGCTCGATGTCCGATGAATGAATGAATGAATGAATGAATGAGTGAAACTTTAGGCCGGTGGCTGAGCGCTGCGTTCAGATGGAGTCTACTGTACGCGCGATCTGTTCATCAGAGTCGTTTTTTTTTGGCCGGCTCAACAGGGCGGCGATAATAACAGCAGTACAGGTAGGCTACCGTAAGCCCCGCCCACTAAGCAATTGGGGCGTTTGTGCTGTGAAACGGTGTCCTGAGTAATCACGGCTGAGGATTAAAAACTTGTGAGTCCAAACCCGTGGCGTGGGTGTGATATATGAACGTCATATTTTTTTTGCATATTACTGCGAGTCCCACAGCGCAGAGTGGGCGTTTTGTGGGCGTTTTGTGTGTGCGGCTGCGGCGCGGTGAAATCGGCACGGTCAATTATAATTACCGTCGTTTGTGGGCATTGCAGTGTTTACTGGGCTCCCTTGTCACGTCATAAGATGCGACAACATTTTTCTATTCTCGCCGCGCCGCCTGTAGCGTTGTTTATGATGTAATTCCTGTTTAGGTTCAGCACAGCAGCACCTATGTGGGTGTTGTGTGTGTGTGTGTGTGTGTGTGTGTGTGTGTGTGTGTGTGTGTGTGTGTGCGCCAGGCGCTATGGTTTTGAAATGTTCTGTGAATATTTTCCGTGATTTCATCACTGTATCCATAATCGCCAAAAAAGTGAGTCCAGGGACCTGGAGATGGAGCTAAGTCTCAGCGCTAAGAGTCTCGCTCGCCCTTTTCAGTCAACCAGAGGACCTCCAATTGGATTTTATCGAATTGCAATGCGACACTGTGCTACGAGAGGAACATTAGATCATATTAACATAAGAAAATTACATTTATCAGACTTTAGCCTTGTGTATATTCCTCATTTCACGAGCTTTATTACGTGACTGATGAGACATTTTAAAAGCTGTATAGTGCACAGGAGAGGACATCTTCAAATCGCGTCGAAAGTCTTTTGTGAGTCCGGCCCCCCCGTCGAGCAGCGATTGTGCTTGTTACGGTCCTCAACTTCAAACCAGTTTGACACCCCTGAGCCCAGACCGTCACCCGGGCCCCAGTCAGGCTGATTAGGCTCCGGTGACTGGGTGTGGGCGTGGGCGTGGGCGTGGGTGGGAG
Source organism: Coryphaenoides rupestris (assembly GCA_002895965.2). Taxonomy (NCBI): domain Eukaryota; kingdom Metazoa; phylum Chordata; class Actinopteri; order Gadiformes; family Macrouridae; genus Coryphaenoides; species Coryphaenoides rupestris. The sequence continues at coordinate 53,521 of PIJE02001093.1, read as the reverse complement.
TCAGGATAAACCAGCCATCCCGGACGTGAGGCGGGTATCAGTGTGGTACCCGGGAACGAGATGCACACGTAACATAAGCAATTCAGTGGTCACAGCAAACAGTGAACTGATACGTAAATAATTCCCTCGATGACGAATGAGAATTCATCATAATCAGTCAATGTGATCCACGTATAACATAAGAGTGACACTGCACCATGCTTACATAGCATTAGGTAGTATCATCTACCTAAGAATCATCTACCAAGAAAAAGTTGTTCAGGAAAACAGTTGTATGCCTTTGCTTTTCTAAACAACATCAAGAAAAGTAAAGTCTGTAAACCTCGTTCCCCGTTTCCGCAGAGAACCAAAAGAAGAGACGACCTTCGCCTTACAAATCCGCCCGCCTACAGCAGCCTACCGTGTCGCCTTTGGTAAATAAAATGGTATCAAAGCAGTGCTTTAAAGCTGCTGTCCAACGTTTTTTTTTTTATCAAATGTCGTCTGTCAATAAACGTAATTACAGAGAATCTTTTATGACAGCGGTGCCTTTCAGGAAGGAAAAAAACATTTAACAGAGGAAAAGTTTTCCGCTCTTGAATCGGAGAGAAAGCTGCGCAGATGTCAAACGAGGATAAAGTGAAGGCCGCCTGACTCCACCTTGGATGGAAGACTTGATAAATAACACCCGACGCCCGAATGCCAAAACAAGGAATTCATGTCCGGCAAGGGAGTTCTTTCTATTGAACCAAGTCACATTCAAAAAATCCAATTATATATATACAAAAAAAGAAGAAGAAAAATCAATCTTCTTCGTCAAAAAAAACAAAAAAAAACAAAGAAAACACACTTTGTCACACTTAAGGGTAAAAACTTGAGTCCAAACTTTCTTGGTGGAAACACTGAGCCTGACAGAATGTAACAGGCTGACCTTCTGTACCCAAATATCAGAAGACTCTCTTCAACACCCATTCATTCTCTTCTCACATTAATATCACACATTCCCCGCTACAATAGGCCAGTATACAAACACACACAGATGGCCGACGCTGGGACCAATCCAGACGTGGGGCTTTGTGTGTGTATGTGTGCGCGCAATGCGTGTGTGTGTACGTGTGTGTGTGTACGTGTGTGTGTGTGTGTGTGTATGAGTGTGTCTCCAATTCTTTTGAAACCTGGCTGTTGTGTGAAAGGACTGATTGGCAGCGAGAGCAAACCACACACACACACACAGCATACACACATACACACACACACACACACACACACACACATGCACAGGGTGTGTGTATATACATGAGGTTAGGGAGCATTTGTTTGACAATTTTCTTAGAAATTCGGCAGTGGGTGTGTGTGGGTGTGTATCTGTGAAGGTCTCTGGTCTGTGTGCATACGTGTGTGCATGTGTGTGCGTGCACGTGTGTGTGTGTGTGTCTGTGTTTGAAAAGTGAGTCATAGACAGCGAGCAAAGCAGTGCCATGTGACTGAGTGTTTCAAACCATCGCTGTGAATAATAGCCCTCCAGACCCGAGGGGAAGGTGCTCCCTGAACAAACCTGCCAGGCCAGCCGGCCGACCAGGGTCTCCTCTCCTCTGGTTTCCATACAGTGCCGTAAACAGTGGCAGGTTGCATGCCCCGCCCACCTCTCAGCCCAGACCCCGCCCCCCTCTGCTGCTCAGACCACAACTCCCAGACTCCCTCTGTCTAGACTCAAGTGTAAGAGGCAGGCTGCACACCAACGCAACTCTGTTGATGTTAGTGAAGAGGTTTAGAGGCTTGGATTCTGTTTGATCGTTGGAAGGATTATGCTGAGAAAGTACTGTTACGTATGACCGCCTCGACAGACAGACAGACAGACAGACAGACAGACAGACAGACAGACAGACAGACAGATAGATAGATAGATAGATAGATAAATAGACAGACAGATAGTGAGATGCATCCTGATTATGCTGGGTCTCTCTCTCTCTCTCTCTCTCTCTCTCTCTCCATCTCTCTCTCTCTCTCTCTCTCTCTCTCTCTCTCTCTCTCTCTCTCTCTCTCTCTCCCTCTCTCTCTCGCTATATATATATATACTATATATCGATGTCTCTCTCTCTCTCCATCTCCCTGACCTGAGCATGATGTCACCGCTCACCACGTGTCACACAATGGATCCTTCAGCACAGCAGGGCCAGAGCGTAGAAGGCAGCGAAAGGTTAAGATGTGTGTGTGTATGTGTGCGTATGTGTGCATGTGTGTGTGTATGTGTGCGTGCGTGCGCGCGCGTGTGTGTGTGTGTGTGTGTGTGAGTGCATGTGCGTATCCCACATGCTCACGTAACAAGGTTGATTTGCCCTCTTTATTCTTGGATGGACTGAAATTGACTTGCACAAATTGCCTCAGCCTCAGATCAAGGCAAGTCTCTCTATATATATCAAAAAATACAGCACATATATATATATATATATATATATATATATATATATAGTTGCTATACTGCGGTGCCGACGGCGCGCATTTAAACAGGAAAATAGCTCCGGAGCATTTTTACTTCAATCACGCGGCTCAATCATCCTCCATTCACCCAAACACCACTGAGTCACCCTTTCATCTCCTCCCCATCGCACCGCATCGTTTATTTCTATCTTCTATCATCTGCACGTCAGCCCCCCCCCCCCCCCCCCCCCCCCCCCCCGCCCGCCCGCCGCTGGTGCCCTTAATCCACTCCACCGCTCGTGTTCCTCTTCTACCAATCATCCCTTCGTTTCTTTCGTACTTTCTGTCTTTCTTTCTTTCCTTGCTTTCTTCCTTTGCATCATTCCTCCCTCCCTCTCTCCTCTCACTGTGCACCTTCGGATTCCTTTGATTCGTCGATTCAAAATATAAGAAAGACACGAAATTAGGTTCAAACGCGGCCTCGGATCAAGGCGTTGGTGATCTCTAATAATTCCCTCCGACAAATCCTCACACACACACACACACACACACACACACACACACACACACACACACACACACACACACACCTCTCTCTCTCTCCCCCTCTCCCACCTTTAACTTTTACACATTGCATTTCATCAGCAGTCTCGCACATAAAGGACTACATTAGATAACCCGGCGACAGAGGGGTCTTACGGGCTACCAGAGACGAGCCCCTCTTAATCGTGTTGATGTTAAAACGATTAGCGACAGAGGGCAATGTCTATGTCTCTCTCCCCCCCCTCTCTCTCTCTCTCTCTCTCTCTCTCTCTCTCTCTCTCTCTCTCTCTCTCTCTCTCTCTCTCTCCTCTCTCTCTCTCTCTCTCTCTCTCTCTCTCTCTCTCTCTCTCTCTCCTCCGGTGATGCCATTTGTAAGCATGCAGCTGTATTTGATTAGGTTTGAGAGGGAGGGAGCGAGGGAGGGAGATGGAGAGAGTGTGTGTGAGAGAGAGAGGAAGGGAGATGGAGAGAGTGTGTGTGAGAGAGAGAGGGAGGGAGATGGAGAGAGTGTGTGTGTGTGTGTGTGTGTGTGTGTGTGTGTGTGTGTGTGTGTGTGTGTGATGCATAGAGAGAGAGAGAGAGAGAGAGAGAGAGAGAGAGGAGAGAGAGTGTGTGTGTGTGTGTGTGTGTGTGTGTGTGTGTGTGTGTGTGTGTGTCTGAGAGAGTGTGAGAAGAGAGAGTTATTATTATTATTATTATTATTATGAATAATATATTATTAATAATATATAATTTTATATTATTATTTATAAATTTTTTACATTTTACCTTTTTATTGTATCCTATTTTTGTATTTTTTGATTTTTTACTTTTACTGTATATCTTTAGTTCTTTATAAGTATACTTTTTATTTACCACTCGCTTTGGCAAAGTAAATGTATCCCATGCCAATAAAGCTTTTTAAATTGAAATTGAAATGGAATTGAGAGAGAGAGAGAGAGAGAGAGAGAGAGAGAGAGAGACAGGGGGATAGAGAGATAATAGTGTAAATATGGAAGTCATTTGATGAGCTGCATGTTTTTGAAATTCATTCAACTCAATTTTCAAGTTTTTCTTGAAAGTATTTGGTTTTTTTACGCCGTTGGACATGATGATTGATGTGCGATTAGAAATACAGAGACAGTCTCTGCTGTGTGTTTGCTCAGGCACCTTGCCTACAGAGACATGTTTTAATTGGATGAACCTAATTAAATGTTTCAGAATAATTAAGTGAAACATGTCGAGGCAAAGAGGTTAGGTTTCATATATATATAAATGAATACAATAATTTACTTTTGAATGTCTTACTTCGTCTAACATATTACAAGGATATATTTAAAATTCCTTTCATTTTCATCACCATCTGCAGTGTTTTAAAATGGTTAACGCTGAAGTGGAGAGAGGAGAGAGGAGTGGAGAGGAGAGGAGAGGAGGAGGGAAAGGAAAGGAGAGGAGAGGAGAGGAGAGGAAAGGAGAGGAGGAGAGGGAGGAGGAGAGAGAAGAGGAAGGAGGGGAGAGAGGAGGGGGAGAGAGAGAGAGAGGGGAGGGAGAGGAGAGAGAGGAGAGGAAAGGAAAGGAAAGGAAAGGAAAGGAAAGGAGAGGAGAGGAGAGGAGAGGAGAGGAGAGGAAAGGAAAGGAAGGAGAAGGAGAGGAGAGGAGAGG
>PIJE02001093.1:36440-38940 GCA_002895965.2 Coryphaenoides rupestris | reverse complement strand
CGCTTTTATCCAAAGTGCTTTACAGTATTGCCTCACATTCACCCATTCATACACCGACGGCGGTGTCAACCATGCAAGGTAACAACCAACACGTCAGGAGCAGTTAGGGTTAGGTGGTGTCTTGCTCAGGGACACCTCCACACTTAAGCTATGCGGAGCCCGGGGATCGAACCAGCAACCTGATCTTACCTCCTGAGCTACTGCCATCCTTTGGAAATGGAGACATGGAGAGGGGATGAGGGAGAAAGTGATAGAGATGCAGGGGTGAGGGGGGTGGTGAGGAAAGTGAGAGTTAGCATCGCAGCATTATAGTATTTGAAGTGCTGGGACATCCACCCGCCAGCTAGAGAGCAACACACACAGGCTGATGTGCTACCTCTACTCTCCTTCACACCACAGCACACGACCATCCATAATAATTTAGCCATCTCTATTACGGCTTTCAGTAATTCACTGATTTCTCCTGCTGAATAAAAAAAAAAGGGAATAAATAGCCACGAGTGAGTAAAATGGTGCCTTGGAAACAAGTGTACACACACACCGACGCCGTGTGTGTGTGTGTGTGTGTGTGTGTGTGTGTGTGTGTGTGTGTGTGTGTGTTCCGTATGTTTTGTTGTATACACAATGGAACACACGCTGGGTTTAAAAGTCGTACCGAAGTAGTCTCTAATAAGCCAAGCACTCAACACGTCGGTATCCTCGCGTATTGTACAGAACATTTAATTACTTCTTTTCAGCCGTGCGGACTGTGAACATTGAAAGTAAAAAAATACGTCCCTGGCCTTTGACCCTTTTTAGGTTTTTTTTATAACTAATTCTAAACCCGTCGCTTGCGGTACGACTTGGATCCGTTGTTGCAGACGGTGAAAGGGAAAGAGAACGTGAGAGAGAGGATTGTAGGATTGAAACGAGAAATGTGCTTTTCACATATTCTTCTTAATTCTTCCCTCGCTCAGACACACAACAGAAAAACAACATCTTTCAATGGGAGAAAAAGCAAAATCTAATGACTGGCGTACACACACACGTATTAATGCAGTCGATTGTGCAAAGCGATGTTTTTTAGCGGCAAACAAGAGGCATACAAAAAAGATTAAATCCAAGAGAGAGAGTTTGTTTCCCTACTTGCCGCTCGGCCAATGTTTACAATGAGTTGTTGTGAAACTTCAGAAGGTATATTAAAATGTGTGTGTGTGTGTGTGTGTGTGTGTGGTGTATAGTATGTTGTGTGTGTGTGTGTGTGTAAAGTATGTGTGTGTGGTGTTGTGTGTGTGTGTGTGTGTGTGGTGTGTGTGTGTGTGTGTTGATGTGTGGGTTGTGTTGTGTTGGGTTGGGCCATACATGTTCCAAAACAATATGGCGTGCTGAAAGACAAACCGGGCGCTGTATGAAATTACAAGTAAACTTGTTTTGCCCCCGCACTCCTTTGTACAGCTCATCGCACACACACGCACACACACACACACACACACACACACACACACACACACACACACACAAAGACACAAATGGAGAGCGAGAGAGTAAATGCGAGAGGGAACGTGAGCGAGAGAGAGAGAGAGAGAAAGGGTAGAAGAGAGAGAAGCAGAGAGAGAGCATAGGGCAACGTGTCAGAAGAGAGATGCAGAGAGAGGAGAGAGAGAGAGAGAGAGAGAGAGAGAGAGAGAGAGATAGAGAGAGAGAGAGAGAGAGGGATATACAGTATGTGTGTATTATGCATTAACATTTCACTCACAGCCCAGCTCACACCATGAGTGCATGTGTACTGTATGAACCACAGGGTCACGGGACCACAACCTAAAGCACCACGCTGGTTCCTTCAGAAACTCTTTACTTTGTAAATCTCTCTCTATCTGTCTCTCTCTATCTGTCTCTCTGTCTCTCTCTCTTTTTTTTTGGGGGTTTTCCAACCAGGAAGTGACAGATTGGAGGAGGAGGAGGAGGAGGAGGAGGAGGAGAGGAGAAGAGGAGGAGGAGGAGGAGGCGCTGCGATAATTTGTTTCGGTGGATTTTTTTCTTTTCTTTCTCTTCCTCTCGGTGGTCGAAAACAAAAACTGAAAACAGAGTCTGAATTCAGCGTCGCCATATGCTGACCCGAGCGAGGAACGTGCCATATGTTGTGGGTGGTGCTGGTGCTGCTGGTTGGTGGTGTGGTGGTGGTGGGGGTGCGGTGGTGGATTCGGCGAGGACCAGCGACTCAGAGACGCACATACAGTACAAGCCACGCCTGAGCATAAGCGGCGCCCGCATTACAGACAGATAGTGAAGGCGAAGTACGGGCGAAGTATAGCGTCGTAGAATAGCCCACCTGACAAACGGAGCATCGTACTACGACGAGTTGTGACCCTCGAGGCTTTAAGAAAACGTTGTCTTGAGTTGATTTTCAAGGAGATCAATTCAGCGAAAAATAATGAACGAGATAAATTGTCTACACTACGCTAATGTGCAGCGTTCCTACCGTCAAATTGAGGCACATTTCAAGCACCGTCTCTCGCTCTCC
>PIJE02001093.1:32500-36415 GCA_002895965.2 Coryphaenoides rupestris | reverse complement strand
TAGCAACGCACACAACACACACAACACACACGCAGACACACACACATAGACACACCACACACACAACACACACACACCACACACACTCACCACAGAGACCCCCTGCTGTTTCCTACGCTAGCTAGTTATGCTAATGTCTTGAAGCGCTAAGACTGTCAAGGCGTGGAACAGGATTACCATAATGTTAATTCCACATCATGCACACACACACACACACACACACACACACACACACACACACACACACACACGCGCGCGCACATGCATGCACACGCACGCACACACGCACACACACACACACACACGTGTGCACACACACACACACACACACACACACACACACACGCACACACACACACACATATACATCGCGATATAAATACGCTGTAGTTTATAAAGTAGAGGGGGCTCCCACATTAAGAACATACATATGATGTGTACATCTATAATGCAAACAACAAACAAATTATTAATGGGAAATCTAATCACTACACATCAATAATTTAGCCATCTCTATTACGGCTTTCAGTAATTCACTGATTTCTCTTTTCTCATATCTCTCTCTCGAGGCCTCATCAACGCACATCGAAATTGTTATTACAACCTGGCGTGCGTGGTGTCGTCTAGTAGCTGATGAGCAGGTACACTAGTGAGATATTCAGCGAGCTAGTGTACCTTCAAGCCGGTGGTCGCCCTCATAACGGAACAGAACGGGAAAAAAACGGCCTCTCTTCTCATTTCCGCAGTTCCCGTGTCAGTTCCACCGAGCGCCGGTTCGGTCGACAAGTATGACGAGCAGGGGTGTAAAGTACTTGAGTAATAGTACTTCGTTACAATACTTAAGTACTGTTTTTGGGGATTTGTACTTTACTCGAGTATTATTAGATTTGTATACTTGTACTTTTACTCAATTACATTTCAGAGAAAAAAAACATACTTTTTACTCCTTACATTTAAAATGCAGACCTACAAAGTACAAAGTACAAATCTCACAGGTCCAACAATTTTAATTAGTATATTTGTTTCTCTGGCCGAACTAACGTTAACGTTATTAATCCTGCGGCCGCACTTTATTTAAAAACAGCCAATCAAATCCCCATCAATGGAAGATGAACCCGCCCACACCCATGCTGATTGGTCCTTGTGCAAGACTAGACAGCGGGGATCTTTGATGAAACACCTGCTATCAGAAGAATAGACAGTCAGAGTGACAAGCTACAGAAGATGACTACAAACGATAGTACGAGTGATGAAGAGGACGAAACGGTCGGCGTGGACGGACAAGACGAGCACCCATGGCCTTGCAATAAAAAAAAGTTTTTACTTTTACTCTTTAGTACTTAAGTACATTTAAAAGTAGAAACTTTTTTACTTTTACTCAAGTATGTTTTTAGCCAGATACTCTGACTTTTACTTGAGTAAGATTTTGAGACGGTACCCATACTTTCACTTAAGTATAATTTCTGGGTACTTTTTACACCCCTGATCAAACACCAGATCGTGTCGCAAATCGAGCATTTCTTCAAGGAGTATGTTCAAAGTTGAAGCATATTCCTCACCTTGAAAACGTCACGGTTAAAATTACGCATTTGTACGGAGCCACTAATATACGCTATATTAATTTGTAGATGCATATCGGACATAATTCCGTCTCGTTTATTCTTACCCCTGCGACTGGAGCGCGACCTTATGTTACAAGCAAAGAAAAAAACCGTGAAAAAACATTCCTAGTTTTACACAAATATCCAAGTCAGCTCCGGTATTCGGTCCATAATCTCTGTAAATGTAACGTAACATTTGAACTGGCCATGTTTGCAATAGTTTCTTGCATTCACACACTGAAGAGTCTGTGAATGCAAGAAACTATAAAGAAAGAAACTCCTCTCTGGTATTTCAATACACATTTATTCTAACTTTGTTCACTGGATGTTCACTGAAAGCACACACACACACACACACACACACATAGTGTTGAGGTCAAACATAAAAACACTATTATAAGCTTTTCAACTTATTGTAAATGTTATTTTAAACGCTAATGGTAATTGCAGTATCTTAGACGTGGAATGCCGTATTAATGTTTCAAGGCCTGCTGCTTGAAGGCCTCAGAATGCGTTGAAGTTGAAAGCACATATTCAAGCGGCTCGCTCAAACCCAACGCAACTCGCTGGCAATCTCCCAAGCTGCAATACTGTGGTTGTTGTGGACATTTTATAAAAGTACACAATTATATTCAATAAGCACCGGCTGTGAATGAGGCGCGGAAAAATAGACGAAGGTTTCAAACGCGTTGTGGATTTCACCGCAGTTGTGGAAATGGCAAAATAATGTAGGAAATACATGTACTTTGAAAAAGAATATGTGAATTTTAAGGGGAGGCTTTTCAATCAACTCTCGAGCTGGAGGACGCCCCAAAGGCCTCTCCTTGATCAGGGTGGGAGTTGGAGGGGGAGGAAGGGGGGAGGAAGAGGGGAGGAAGGGGGGAGGAAGAGGGGGAAAGGAGGGAGGTTTATGCAGAAAGCTGTTTTTTTCATCCTCTCTGTCCGATGTGGTCATGCATATGCGCACAGGCACATGCATACACACACACACGCGCGCGCACACACATGCACGCACGCACGCACACACACACGCGCACATGCGCACGCACGCACGCACACATGCACACACACACACACACACGCACACGCACACACACAAGAGGGGTGATGGGGGTGATGTGTAAAGGGATCATTCATGATCCCTCTCGTACACACACACACACACACACACACACACACACACACACACACACACACACACAGGCACACACACACAGGCACACACACACACACACACGCCCATGCCAGGTCTCTGCCTGTCTGCCACGGGTGTCAGGTCTCCCACATAAATGGGATTAATGCAGTCTCTCTCCCATCGGCAATCATTAGGCATTCTGTTTAAAGCGCAAACACACTCAAAATAAACGCACTTCCACTCTCCCCTGCTGCTGTAAATTATTCAACAGAAGAGAGAGAGAAAAAATTAAATAAGAGAGATAGATATGGGGGGAGAGAGAGAGAGAGAGAGATAGAGAGCGAGAGAGCAAGGAGGGAAGAGAGGGAGAGGGGAGGGAGGGAGGGAGGGAGAAAGCGCCTAGTGACTCATCTTAGAGGAGGAGATGTAGAAAAGGATAAATAGGAAGGAAGGACACCAAAATAAGCCAAAAGGAGAGAGCGTCGCAGAAGTGTTCAATAAACCATTTGAAAGCCGAAATCTTTCTCTCGAAGAATAAAAGCAGCAGACGTCTCGCTCTCTCTTCTATCGCAGGTGGCGGTCGACCACCTTTACAACGCGGTCCCTTCATTTGTAATTCATCCTCGCTGCCGGTCAGACTTCCAGCTAAGCACAATTAGGCTAATTGCTGTTTTGCGTTTCCTCTTGTATCTGCGTGGGAACGCGAGGAACCAGAGGAATACTTGAGCATTAATGCTGAAAATTGAAATAAATAAAGTTCAGAGAGGCCCTCTGAATACAGTATTTACACATTTAAATACCTCTATTGTTGTTTATTTATTATTTTTATATGTTTTTTTTGGTTTCGGTTTAGTCTCGGTGAACGCACGATACACACATAAATATATTACGTATGCATATGTGTTGTATATTGGATTTCTACAGCAAAACACATTTCTGATTCTCATTACCGAGTACTTTAATCGGGATTCTTAGCGTAATAATTCATACATACGGTACATCTTGACATTGAACCACCCGGCCCTTCTCATGTCAGGTGTTGATACCTTGAATCCTCAGCGAAACAGAAAATCAGCGACCAACTTGAATGCCCGGTAGCCTCCCGTCCACACTGCCCAGATCCAGGGCCATCCAAGCCTCTGAATAAATGCTGTGGTGAGGTTTCGTATACTTGTAGCT
>PIJE02001093.1:7500-22500 GCA_002895965.2 Coryphaenoides rupestris | reverse complement strand
GCTATAGCCCTTCATGGAATCCTCCATTAAAAAACAATATAAACAATATATATATATATATATATATATATAAATATACAAAAACAATTTGGGAGCCCAGAATAAACAAGGCATTTATCACGGAGAATCTCAATCTCTTTGCCCAGTGAACTAATAACAAATGGGACGCCTGGGCCTGGCCTGCTCATTCTAATTGGTTCATTAGTATGTAATATGTGTTGACAGACTGACCTTTTTTGAAGTTAACTTTCGGCAAAGCTATAGGTTGTTTTTTCTTCTTTTTTTTGTGGCCCCAGCCAACACAGGTATAGTAAAGTGGTAATTATTACAGAGATGTGGAGGGATGAGTGAGATTCTTGATATCGGGCGACTAATTAAACGTCTCGGTATCCCCTAACACTGCCTCGTTTAAAGGCTCCCTGTGATGCACACACACTTTTTTATTGCAATTATGCTGATTGCCTTGCACCACAACACAGAAACACACACACACACACACACACACACACACACACACATAGGCACACACACACACACACACACACACACACACACACACACACACACACACACACAACACACACACACACACACACACACACACACACACACACACACACACACACACACACACACACACACACACACACACACACACACACACACACACACACACACACACACACACACACACACACTCACAGTCCCTTGTGGCCAGGCTTCAGCGCCACTGAAAGTTGTAGCAATTAAAAGCATCATCCTACAGTTGTCACAAACATGCCAAGAGATCAGCAGGCCAGAACTCTCTTTGCAAATCCACAATAAAGCACTTTTTCTCTTCGCCGCCCTCCTCCTCCTCCTCCTCCTCCTCATCCTCCTCGAACCGTCAGCACATGACATGATTCCATCTCTCTGAAGTGACAAAATGAGACTTTGTTGTTTCAGACGGGTGTCTGTCCGAGGGGCACGGAGTGGCGCTACCACAGAGAACGCCTGTGCTGCTTGCAGCCGCTTATTATGCATTATGTATATTCTGCATCATCCACGCCGAGGCCCAGGGGATCCACACCGCAACCACATAGGGCATACATGACAATCTAAAATGCATCGACAGGGCAGATATATACGAATCATACTTTCCGTGTGTAAAATGTACCAAAAATGAGATTCTATTTTATTTTATAGTATTTGATTTGAGTATTTTTTTAATTAAAAGTGAGACATGTGTTTGTTTTGGCAAACCATTCCTCTTTCTCGTTTAGGATTTGAAATTAATTTTGAAATAAGACACGATAACAAAACTCACAAAATTCAAACACCTCCAAATAATTCACGAGGAGCGCATGTGGTCGGTCTACTTGTGAAGTGCTTCACTTGGTCTCGTACTTCATTACTACACTATCACACTACTACTACACTGTTACACTACTACTACTACCACTACATTACTACACTGTTACACTACTACTACACTGTTACACTACTACTACTACCACTACATTACTACACTGTTACACTACTACTACACTGTTACCTTACTACTAACACCACATGGTCCTGTTAATAACAACATAACCGTTCTACCCTAATCATCTCCACAATAGGTACAACAGAACACACCCTTTGTGGTAACTTAAAAAGAAGGTTCTCCATCTCCCTCCTCCCCCCCCCCCCCCCCCCTCCCCCCCCCCCCCCCCCCCCCCCCCCCCCCCCCCCCCTCCTCCCTCCCACTCTCCACCTCCACTCCTCTCCCACCACCACCACCACCACCATCCCACCACCACCACCACCACCCACCACCACCAGCACCGTGTTTCAGAGCAGAGAGCAGTGCCTGAAGGCATCTCGCTGGCTTCTCTTCTTCATCCTCACGCTCCCCGGTGATTAGTCGACTGTTTGGCAGAACAAAAGAAGGGGAGTCGACCAGAAAGGGTGGCGTGGTATACATCCAGATCCCCGCAAAAAAACAGAGAGATGAAACGCAGGGAGAAACTGTCTGTCTCTCTGTCTGTCTGTCTGTCTGTCTGTCTGTCTTTGGGGGTAACTCCTATGTTGGAAGCCTCACCTTTGAAATGGTACACTACGTACTTTAAATGGGAATAGTTTGTGCACGACTAAAACAGTGATTCTGCTTTTTCCAGGGTTGGTGAGAAGGCGAGGACCCAAACGCAGGCGGCAAGAATGATTTGTGAAGTGATTTTAATCCAGAATACGCAAAAACACGAACCAACATGAGGAGGATACAGATCTGACGGAGAGCACAGGATTGGGGGGCAGGTATGAATAGGGAGACACTGACGAGGGAAGTGAAGACAGGTCAAGACAAAATGTAAAACTACGGGTGAGGGGCCAGGGTCAAGAAGACAAAACAAAGCACAGCAACAGCAGCAACCAGTCGGGGGAATCAGAGGCAGATCGTGACATACTTTACTTTATCTAATACTTTATCTAAATGTCTGAACAGGTGAACAGATGATAATGTGCCGAGTGTATAGTTTCTAGTGTGTGAAAATAGTGTGCACCGCCTGTGAACCCTATCGCTGCCTGAAATTCAATTTGTAACTGCTAGTGTAATAATAACAATAATAATAATAATAATAGTCAGTAATCACACCATTACAATGACGCACTAATTAAATTAGTCATGTGTCTTTATTCATTTTATTAACTACAAAAATAACAATGGAAATATATATATATGACGCTGTTAGCTTTGAATGAGATTATTCCATATTATTCTGGATTAGATTGTATTAACTGGGTTCTCTCAGATCCCTTCGAGAAAGTTCACGATCATGATTAGAGTGTGATCTAATTTAAAACCACACAGCACTGTGTCACAATTTATTAATCCTATTTAATCAAATTAATCCCAGGTAAAGGGATCTCAAAAGCATTTAATCTCCCCAAGGCCTGGCATGCTGCTCCGTGTCCGCTTTCATGTGTCACTGGGCCCACTCTCATGTATGTGTGTGTGTGTGTGCATCTGTGCGTGTGTGTGTGTGTGTGCATCTGTGTGTGTGTGTGTGTGTGTATATGTGTGTTTGTGTGTTGTGTTGTGTATTGTGTGTCATGTGAATATGTGTATTGTGTATATCTGTGTGTGTGTGTGTGTGTGTGTGTTTGTGTGTGCGTGTTGTGTGTTGTGTGTGTTGTGTTGTGTGTGCGTGTGTGCGTGTGTGTGTTTGTGAATGTATGGTGTGTGTGTGTGGTTGTGTGTGTGAGCATGTACAATATGTGAGTCTGTATGTGTGTGTATGAGTTTGTGTGTGTGTGTGTGTGTGTGTGTGACAATATTTTCCTCGCCCAGTGGTGGCAGTGCTTCCCAGCAAGCAGCGGCGTGGTGGGGCTGATCAAAAGACCCCCGGCCCCTGGAACACACGGCCCCCGCGGCCGGCACGCTCTCCCAAATTAGCATGCAGAAGGAAAAAAATTAATAATAATAAAAATAATAATAAAAAATAAACCCCCCACAAACATCTCTATAAAAATACACAACAAACAGACTTAGATGCTGCAGCGTTTCCAAGCGACACAAACGCAAACTCACAGAAAACTACGGCAGAAGAAGTAATTTTTTGGGGACGTTTTTTGCCGTAAATATATGATATGTTTCAAAATTTTCAGAAAAGATGATGTGGCTGAAAGTGCGGCGGCTATAATGTTACGTCATTATGTTTATCTGAGCTGTGAATTTTTCTGAAAAGGCCTTTTCATCCGGACGGAATCCTGCCAGTCCTGCAGTGTCTGTGGTACCTGATAGCACTTGCGTGACAGTAAATTGCAAAGATGCATTGTCTAATAATTCATTAGGCTCAACAGCGGCTTCATGCAACCTTATAACCTTGTAGGAGGAAAACTGAACAGAAATTGAATGCATGTGCCTATTCAACGCCATGCATGTTGAAAATGTACAATCTATACATCCACAATGACAGTATGTGATCCATGCATATACTGTATAATATCATTAATATATGTTAGAATTACTTCTCTTCTCATGCTTCAATTCATGGAAAAAGATCTAATGGCAATCAAATGTATAAAGTTCAAATGTGTCCTATATACGATCCTGCTTTTCATTCAATTCAACACATGGAAAGTGTTGCATTTTGTCATATCTCGGGGGCTGTCTCCTAATCTCCTTCGTTATGCTGAGCTTGTGAGACCCCATCTTAACTTGGGATTTGCAGGGATATTTACCTCTCTCGCCCTCTGACCTCTCTGTCATCCCTCTGACCTATAGCCTCTGCATAACGGGAACGACTTAGGCTTAAAGGCGACGGCGGCAGAGGGAGAAGTCACGGGAGAACAAACGACACAACACATCATCCTCATCAAGCGACGAGGCTCAAAAGCAGATTTCTTTTTTTCGTTTTTTTTAGGGGGTGGTGGTTGTGGGGGGGGGGGGGGGGGGGGGGTTGGATTCCATCTTTTCATTAGGAAACGGTTACAAATTCCGCGCGTGTTTCTCTCTCTCTCTCTCTCCGTGTGCACATCATGTATAGGCTACAGCCTCCGTCCACCTCCTCCTCCTCAGATGAGGCTCGTCAATTAGAGAGGGCAGGCGTCGGGGCCAAAGCGCTGCATGCTAATTCGCCGGTAAAATATTCCTCCTCTAGCTCTAATTAGGTGCTCCTCGCTGCGGCCGCCCGCCGCCCGCCGCCCGCCCGCCCGCCCGCCCGCCAGCGCCATCCGGCATACACACACACACACACACAACACACACACACACACACACACACGCACACACACTCTCCCCCGGTATGGTTCGGCTGACCAAAGCAGCAGCCGCGATGTAACAGAGAATTATTTTAATTAACCAGCGCCGCCTTCTGCTGCTAATGAGGCCGGTTTAAAACATGCTTGACATCTTGTTGCGGCTGGCATACATGTTCCTTGCTTTCTTTCTCTCCCTCCGTTACACCGTCAAGAACGAGACAGCGTATGTATCACAAAATGTCCAGATATGAGGACGTTCTATGAATGCGTAAAGGAAAAAGAGAAGGAACATCACATCACAAAAACAAATATTTTTGACTAGACGATGTTAGAACAAGCCCACACACCGCAGATGGATGCCACAGATTGCTATGTCTCGAAGTATGTTCATATAGGCTGCAGCAGGGGAGGAGAGAGGGAGGGAGGAGGTGGAGGAGGGAGGAGGTGTGGGAGGAGAGAGGGGGTGGAGGAGGTGGAGAGAGAGGGGAGAGAGAGAGAGGAGAGGAGAGGGGGGGGGGGGGGGGGGGGGGGGGGGGGGGGGGGGGAGGGGGGGGGGGGAGGGAGGTGGGAGGTGGAGAGAGAGAGAGAGAGAAAGCGAGAGAGAGACATGATGTACATACACGTTTTCTTTATGTCTGTGTGGCTGCATTGGAGTCAGGCTTGATTAGCGAGGGCCCCTAATGTATGTGTGTGCATGTGTGTGTGTGTGTGTGTGTGTGTGTGTGTGTGTGTGTGTGTGTGTGTGTGTGTGTGTGGCGTGTAGCTGTGTAATGTAATGAAAGAAAGCTGTTTTTAGGCCCCTTATGTATTCCAACGAACACAATGTACTCTCGCTAATAAATGGACCGCGCACAATGGCCGTCGTGTGGCTTCCACACCTTCTCTCCTCCAGCGACTATCCTCGACGAAACATTGAGATTTCTCTTCTTTTCAGACTAAAAGCCCACAAGAGTGAGAGTAGACCCTTGACGATGTTAAATACAAAGCAGGCTGTGGATGATCGAGAAAGCTCAGGATTCATAATAATAATTCAATAATAATAATAATAATAATAACTCCACATTGTACAACAAAATTAACGAATCAAACAAATAAATAATAATACAATTAAAAAAACAGAATCTTCAACATACACACCATGAATATTTCACCCTTTTCAGCCTCACGTCAATTCAAGTCAATTTTATTTCTATCGCCCTTCATCACAGTTACAGTCTCATCTGTGGTTTTTGTGGGTGAACAAAATTGGTAACGTGACATTAATACAACCCGTGGCACACAACGTTATCACCAGTCTCGTGGCTATAGCCCTCGTGGAATCCTCCATTAAAAAACAATATAAACAATATATATATATATATATATATATATATATATATAAATATACAAAACATTTGGGAGCCAGATAAACAAGGCATTTATCACGGAGAATCTCAATCTCTTTGCCCAGTGAACTAATAACAAATGGGACGCCTGGGCCTGGCCTGCTCATTCTAATTGGTTCATTAGTATGTAATATGTGTTGACAGACTGACCTTTTTTGAAGTTAACTTTCGGCAAAGCTATAGGTTGTTTTTTCTTCTTTTTTTTGTGGCCCCAGCCAACACAGGTATAGTAAAGTGGTAATTATTACAGAGATGTGGAGGGATGAGTGAGATTCTTGATATCGGGCGACTAATTAAACGTCTCGGTATCCCCTAACACTGCCTCGTTTAAAGGCTCCCTGTGATGCACACACACTTTTTTATTGCAATTATGCTGATTGCCTTGGTGTCGACTCATGTACTAGACGCACACACACACACACACACACACACAGGCAGGCACACGCACAACAAAAACACCCTTGCCAATATTGGTGTGCACACACACACACACACACACACACACACACCATGAACACACCACACACAACATGCACACACACACACACCACACCACACCACAACACACACACACACATACAGGCACACACACGCACACACACACACACACACAGGCACACACTCGCACACGGGAACACATGCACACACACGCACAGGCACACACACACACACACACACACACACACACACACACCACACACACACACACCACCACACACACACACACACACACACACACCACACACACACACACACACACACACACACACTCACAGTCCCTTGTGGCCAGGCTTCAGCGCCACTGAAAGTTGTAGCAATTAAAAGCATCATCCTACAGTTGTCACAAACATGCCAAGAGATCAGCAGGCCAGAACTCTCTTTGCAAATCCACAATAAAGCACTTTTTCTCTTCGCCGCCTCCTCCTCCTCCTCCTCCTCCTCCTCCTCGAACCGTCAGCACATGACATGATTCCATCTCTCTGAAGTGACAAAATGAGACTTTGTTGTTTCAGACGGGTGTCTGTCCGAGGGGCACGGAGTGGCGCTTGTGCTGCTTGCAGCCGCTTATTATGCATTATGTATATTCTGCATCATCCACGCCGAGGCCCAGGGGATCCACACCGCAACCACATAGGGCATACATGACAATCTAAAATGCATCGACAGGGCAGATATATACGAATCATACTTTCTGTGTAAAATGTACAAAAAATGAGATTCTATTTTATTTTATAGTATTTGATTTGAGTATTTTTTTTAATTAAAAGTGAGACATGTGTTTGTTTTGGCAAACCATTCCTCTTTCTCGTTTAGGATTTGAAATTAATTTTGAAATAAGACACGATAACAAAACTCACAAAATTCAAACACCTCCAAATAATTCACGAGGTCGGTCTACTTGTGAAGTGCTTCACTTGGTCTCGTACTTCCACTATCACAGGAACCGCAACCACTACTACTACTACTACTACTACTACTACTACTACTACTACTACTACTACTACCACTACATGTATTATCTATCTATTACAGCTCTAGGGCAACAGATCTGGTTGCCTGTACTCAGGGAACCCCCATGGTCCTGTTAATAACAACATAACCGTTCTACCCTAATCATCTCCACAATAGGTACAACAGAACACACCCTTTGTGGTAACTTAAAAAGAAGGTTCTCCATCTCCCTCCTCCAAACGAACACCACCCCCCCCCCTCCCCCCCCCTCCTCCCTCCCACATCTCCACCTCTCCTGGGCTCTCTCCCACCACCACCACCACCACCACCACCACCACCACCGTGTTTCAGAGCAGAGAGCAGTGCCTGAAGGCATCTCGCTGGCTTCTCTTCTTCATCCTCACGCTCCCCGGTGATTAGTCGACTGTTTGGCAGAACAAAAGAAGGGGAGTCGACCAGAAAGGGTGGCGTGGTATACATCCAGATCCCCGCAAAAAAACAGAGAGATGAAACGCAGGGAGAAACTGTCTGTCTCTCTGTCTGTCTGTCTGTCTGTCTGTCTGTCTGTCTGTCTTTGGGGGTAACTCCTATGTTGGAAGCCTCACCTTTGAAATGGTACACTACGTACTTTAAATGGGAATAGTTTGTGCACGACTAAAACAGTGATTCTGCTTTTTCCAGGGTTGGTGAGAAGGCGAGGACACAAACGCAGGCGGCAAGAATGATTTGTGAAGTGATTTTAATCCAGAATACGCAAAAACACGAACCAACATGAGGAGGATACAGATCTGACGGAGAGCACAGGATTGGGGGGGCAGGTATGAATAGGGAGACACTGACGAGGGAAGTGAAGACAGGTCAAGACAAAATGTAAAACTACGGGTGAGGGGCCAGGGTCAAGAAGACAAAACAAAACACATCAACAGCAGCAACCAGTCGGGGGAATCAGAGGCAGATCGTGACGTGCTTTACTTTATCTAATACTTTATCTAAATGTCTGAACAGGTGAACAGATGATAATGTGCCGAGTGTATAGTTTCTAGTGTGTGAAAATAGTGTGCACCGCCTGTGAACCCTATCGCTGCCTGAAATTCAATTTGTAACTGCTAGTGTAATAATAACAATAATAATAATAATAATAGTCAGTAATCACACCATTACAATGACGCACTAATTAAATTAGTCATGTGTCTTTATTCATTTTATTAACTACAAAAATAACAATGGAAATATATATATATGACGCTGTTAGCTTTGAATGAGATTATTCCATATTATTCTGGATTAGATTGTATTAACTGGGTTCTCTCAGATCCCTTCGAGAAAGTTCTCGATCATGATTAGAGTGTGATCTAATTTAAAACCACACAGCACTGTGTCACAATTTATTAATCCTATTTAATCAAATTAATCCCAGGTAAAGGGATCTCAAAGCATTTAATTATCTCCCCCATACCTGCTTAAGCACAGTGTGCGCAAAGCAAAGTAATAATTAACTCATTCCAAAGTGTAATTTAATAGAATACACGGGCGGCAGTGTTTAACAAGGTTTATATTTCAAAGAAATGACTCACTCAAAGACTAATTTCACCCCTATGGTTAAGGTGATGATTATTCTGGTACGGGTATAGCACCCGAGTGAACACACATTGACTTTATTAAGAAAAACTGAAAATTAAGGGTACAAATAAAAGCATTTAGCTTAACTGTACACCACACCACTGGACTGGAATGATGTGTATGCCTTTTAACATTTGTTTTAACATTAAGGTCTTTGGAAATAAGCTAAACACCGAGTTTTATTGGTTTTGTAACCCCGCATAAAATGAAATAATATCAGGATGTGTACTGTAGTCGTGTGTGTGTGTGTGTGTGTGTGTGTTTGGTGGCTGGTTTAAGCAGCCTCACCTGGCCCCAGTCAGGCTCACCTGCAGGACCGGTGAAGGCTGCACACCTGTGGTGCATTGGCCAATCAAGGCACACGGGACAAACCAACCGTCACACCACACACACACGAGAGAGAGAGAGAGAGAGAGTGCGTGTATGTGTGTGTGTGTGTGTGTTGCTGCTGTGGAGGTGTTTCCTGTTGGCGTCTCCTTCCACCAGCCACGGAGTTTGGGGGAGAAACGTCTTGTGATCGGTGTGTTGTTATTATCGCTATTAATATCAGCAGTGGGATTTTATTTTATTTTATTTTTCTATTCGGTGCAATAACGGATATGACTTGGTCGAACACGGCCGGATTGAAATATTTGATGAGTACCATGAGGTGCTCCAGCGATCCAAGATGACTTTTTTGGTCTCGGTTTTTTTCCGGAATCGTGTGCGGAATCCCCTTTTGCTTGCGCCACCCCGTTCAATCTGCGCCCTCGTTATGTTTTATTAAAACAGGTCTCGTCTGAAACACACACTCGTCCACGGAATCCCGCTCGCGCGCTTTGATCAGAGCCCTTTGCACGATAAGGAACACCGGGAATTAAGGCTTCACTGTCCTTTTCTCCCTCTCTCTTTCTGTCTCTCTCTCTCTCTCTCTCTCTCCCCCCCCCTCTGTGTATGATTGCATTGAGTGTGCACACCGTTGTTTCATATATAAATGAGATTATCAACCTCCAGATTTGTGGACATCAAAGGTTCACAAAGCGATTCTGATGGCTTCTGATGCTTTGCGTCCTAAATCCTCCAACAAGGGCGGCTTTAGGAAAAGAGGTGTCTGGTGGTATTACGGGCCACTATATATACGGTCTGATTTAGAGACATACAGTATATGTACATATATATATTGGTTTTTTTAGATGATGTAATTGTATGTAGTAGATTTTTTTTTTGTACATCTAAATACATGAGACTTACATCAGGCAGCACTTGGCAAATGAACATAGGAACAAGGAGCACGTCAAAGATATAAAATACGCGCCTGACCAAAATCTGTTATAAATAGTCCAAAAAAAACCACTGTTGAGATGGATAAGTATATATAGAGAAGAGAGAGAGAGAGAGAGAGAGAGAGAGAGAGAGGCAAATAAAACAAGGGAACAGTAAAACAACACAATGCTAGGAAGTGTGGAACAGAGCGAGGGAGAGTGAGAGAAAAAGAGAGAGAGAGAGAGAGAGAGACAGAGAGACAGAGAGACAGACAAAGAGAGAGAGAGAGAGAGAGAGACAGAGAGAGAGACATCGAGGCATAGCAACAGGAGACAATAGCCGAGCGAAAGCCACGATGTTCCACCGGTGCTCAATCTCAACCCAACTGAATCACGGCTCAAACCGCCGAGCGCTTTATTTCATCATTAACAAAAAACAACGGCAAAGACGCCGGCGTTCCTGTTACTGTGTTCCGGTTTGTGTGTTTGGTGTGTTTGTGTGTTTGGTGTGTTTGTGTTGTTTCTGCCCCCATTTCATCGCAGGTAATGCGCAGTTTATCGGCCTAAAACCTCCGCGGAACGACGCCGGACGATAAAATAACATCACGGATTTAGTCGGCGATGTCAGTGTTTTTTCCCGGCAAAGCCTCTCCCTCTCTCTCTCGCTCTCTCTCTCTCTCCCTCCCTCTCTCGCTGTGTCTCTCTCTCTCAGGATTGTATTTTTGTCTAAGAGGCTCTTAGAGAGGGAAGCAGCCATGTTTTTATGTCAAAGGCTCCTCTTTTATCTGTTTGTTTTGCCGGCTGCTTAAAGTTGTTGACGATGCCAGAGGGGAGGGCTTTCTATTTCTCGATTCCTCGCTCGGTGTATTGCGATGCTCCTGTGTTTGTGTGTGTGTGTGTGTGTATACGTTTGTGTGTGTGTGTGTGTGTGTGTGTATACGTGTGTGTGTGTATACGTGTGCCCATGTGTGTGTGACACCTCACACACACACACCACACACACACACAGATACAGAGATGATGCAAGGCTATGGGAGGAATTGCACACGTGCGATACGGCAGCCAGGCGAAGCCGAGGCGAGCGAGCGCCGGATAAAAAGTTCTCGGTCGGCGACGGCGGTGGTGACGGTGGCGGCGGGTGGTGACGGTGGTGACGGTGTCGACGGCGGCGGCGGCGGTGCCCTACTTATCTGCGCTCACGTCCGCCTCTCCATCGATTCCCGGGCAAATGTTGACATAAAATAAGTCAAATGCACTGATGACCTTTCCAAATCTCCCCAAGCCGAGCGGGGGGGGGTGGGGGGTGGTGGTGGAGGGAAAAGCTATGAAATCTGCACGTGTGTGTGTGTGTGTGTTTCTGTGTCTGTGTGTGTCTGTGTGTGTCGGAAAAAATTATTCCTCCTTGACATTTCACGGACCCCCGGCCCAACCTTCTTTTTCATTTTTTTCTTGCCTTTTTTTTTCTCTCCATTCTATTTCATTCTATATTTTTTGGGGATTTATTTTAAACATTCCAGTCCCGTGCACCAAAGAGAAAATGTCACCTTTATTTTTTTTCTGTCTTTACTTAAGGGAATACACCAATTAAATGTGACTTTAAGGCCGGGGCATGATAGCTCAACTCTTAGCGGGCGCGGCGGTGTAGCTCGGGAGCAAACATCACCACCTGATATATATCATCACACACACACAGGCACACACACACACACACACACACACACACACATGGACACACACTCTCTCTTTCTCTCTCTCTCAAGTTAAGAAGAGTCCTCAGCATATTGTGACATTTTAAATAACACTGATGGCTGACCATGTTACGGTAACCTTTCCATTCGGCCAATTTAGGCTCGGTCCCTGCGGCTTCCTGAACTAACTCTGGCCGACCTGCTGCAGGGAGCCACCAGGGGGTCCACACCGCCGCCGCCGCCGCCGCTGTAGGTTAGCATGACCCCCACACACACACACACACACACACACACACACACACACACACACACACACACACACACACACACACACACACACACACACACACACACACACACACACACACCCCAACGCCCCCCCTGCTTCACTTCATGTCCAGCTGTGTGAGCCATGAGCACACAAGTGTCGTGTTTATCGCAAGTGTAAAGTCTGGAAAACTTTTCTCGCTTTAAACATCGGCACACACTTTCAAGATTTAAGATTTAAGATTTCTTGATTTCCGTGTGTAACAAGTACAATGGAATGCTTACTCCCCATTCACTCCTGCAGTATTCTTCTACACATTAAATTGTGAAACAACTAGTAAGTACCGTAAAAAGTATTCTTATAAAAAGTATTCTTATAAACATGAACTGTAAAACAACTGAACAAATTAATAATAATATATTGCCTAATAACTACGATAAAAGGTGAAAAGTGACAAACATTTCTTTATTTTTTTTTTATTACGCTCGTCACGTAATCTCGTCAAGCGTAAAAAAAAAAAAAAAGATAATTGTGGGTTGTTTTTTTGGTGGGGGGGGAGGGACATCATTTAGTCCGCACCACAGTCTCTCACACCGTGTCCAGCGGTAAACAGCAGCAAGACAACAACAACAACAACAACAAGCTAACTCTTGTCTCTTCTGCCAAATCAAGGGCAGCCAATGGGGTGAGCCGAACCTTGGCTCCACTGACCACCAGACCAGATGGGCTGAATTCTGTCTCTTCCTGGCAAGCAGAAGATCTCCAAACTCCAAATGGCTTTCAAACATCTTTCTTTCGCCCCCCCCAGTTTGTCAATGACAACACCGTGTGCTGGAATTGGTAAACAGATTCATATATAATGCATACCTAAAGAGAATATCCTTCCAGGTTATATATCCCCACTGTGTTTCCCCGTAGAGCAGTGACTTGATGCAAAAATGTTCCGTTCCACGCAAGAAACCTCCGGATCAAGAAACATAACTGACGCAACGCGCGAAGTTGGACAGGAAACGTCTCGCCGAGGCGCCAGGGATCTCGGTCTCCCCTTTCCTCCCCCTCCTCCCCTTGTCCCCTCCCTCGCCTCCTCCCTCCTCGCTGTAATTAGTGTATCTCTCCCCCCCCCCCCCCGCTCACGTTTTCCTTTTCCCGAGGACGTGTTTATCAGTGTGTACGGGACTCATATAGCCTCAGCAGACGGAGCGAGGAGGAGGGAGAGAGCGAGAGAGAGAGAGAGGGAGAGAGAGAGAGAGAGAGAGAGAGAGAGAGAGAGAGAGAGAGAGAGACAGAGAGAGAGAGAGAGAGAGAGAGAGAGAGAGAGAGAGAGAGAGAGAGAGAGAGAGAGAGGGAGAGAGAGAGAGAGAGAGAGAGAGAGAGAGAGAGAGAGAGGGAGAGAGAGAGAGAGAGAGAGTGTGTATTGGGGGGATAGATCCTCTGTGGTTGTTAATAGTTCTCATCTCTCCCTTGGTCTTTGGTTTTAATTGCTCTGCTCTGCTTTGCCTGCTGGGTCATTATGACTCTGATCAAGAGAAAGCTCCATTTTATTATTGCCTATCTTCTTCTTCTTCTTGTTTTTTTATTCCCTCCTTTCCCCTGCAAATAGTATTTTTGTGCGTGTGTATAAACAACCATCACATTTGATTCGTCCGTTCCCCTTTTGTCGAAGCACTTTTCTAACATTTTTGACTAAAATGATGTCACGCCAATGGCAGTAAAAGACTGTGAAATGTCCCTTCAGGTCTTGTCAGTATCTTGTAGACACTCGTCGAGACTAACCAGGTAATTTTACTGTTTTAAATACATATTCTTAAGACACTAACAGCGTGTTTTAAAGCTGAAAAACCACCAGTTTTGGTGTCGGTCTCGGTTTTTGAAGATCAATGCCTCGGTCTTATCTCCGTGGCGTTCTTGGCCTCCTGAAGCGCCTTGTCTGACCTTTACTGTTATTTGTTTAAAAATGTCTTCCCCCTTTTTATCCGTCGATACAAACATTAACCCTGAAAAAAGTTATCGTCTTCTTCTATCCTCCTAATTAGGCGCAATGGAGAGACGAGGCGAGGGAAGAAAAAAAAAAAAGGGAAAGAGGGAAGAATTAAAAATGTCACGCCGCCAAAAGACCGGGTCACCAATGGCGTCATTTAAATTGCCCGTCATCACAATTGATTAGGTCCGGCAGAATAATGTCAGCCACTGACATTTGAGAGCGCGCCAAGGTTCTGACATATTGACCACCAGGGCCATGGTTAATATAGACATGCCATAGCCAAGCTCATCCAAGATGTTTTGACATTTCACAGATATATACCCGCTTTGATTATGATCGCTGAATGTGTGAAGAAGAGACGAATATATATATATATATATTATATATATATATATATATATATATATCACCAGAGGACAGGTGGTAGAGGGGGGCTACCTTCCTGTACCAGATCGACTGTCATGTCACAAAATGGCCGGCACGGAACAAACTACTTTTTGTTGCCTCATGGACATTGTTTTGGTTGAAGACCTAACCTAAGATATCCGTTTCCAGGACAGGACCCTGATGGACAATAAATTCGTAAAGAAAATGTAACCTTCCGTTGTTGGCCTGTTTTTCTCACTCAGACTGCATTGCCCCA
>PIJE02001093.1:0-2500 GCA_002895965.2 Coryphaenoides rupestris | reverse complement strand
TGAAAGCGACGGCGTGATGAAAGGGCACCCCAAGGCAATACCCGTTGTCAGACGCTTCATAGTAAATATAAGAATCTGCCACAAAGCAAACAAAAAAAAATCTTCTTTAAATATTGAAAAGGGGGGCGCGGAAAAAAAAAGCTGTATTTTTATTTTGTTTTGCTTTTTTTTTTACGACCAAATTAAAATGGGTAAATAAATGTGGTTGTAACAATGCAGTTAACGATTCCCCTTTGGTTGTGGCCTGGAAGCTGGCTGATTGAACCGCGTGGTGGTGGTGGTGGTGGTGGTGCTGCTGGTGGTGGTGGTGATGGTTTGGTGGTTAGAGGAGCCTTAAGCATGCAGTTTACACGACTGTTTTCTCGGGCTGTGCTGTGCCTGAAGGCCCCCCCGCAGGCGGGATTCTCAGAGCCCGAGAATTAAGTAACGGTTGTTAAAGCCGCCGGAACAATCGGTTACGCAACCCAAACCGAAACGCTAAAATTAAAGTCAAGGAATCAGGGTTGTTTTTTTTTTGCGTCTCATAAATAATACAGAAGAAAGATGAATAGTTTGCGAGCCCGTGAGATATAATTGCGAAGATTATCGTGAATAATTGTACGTCTGTTGTTGTGCTATTTGCCGTGGACAGAACACACACTGTTCTTCTTTATTTGATCATATCCACCGTATTTTATTTTATTAACTTCCAGCAACGGACGCCACGATTACTGCTTATTCAGCCTGTTACATATTGTATTGCGGTAATGACGACATGAAAGTGTGCTTTTGGAGTTGATTGGCATTTTGTGATGCCCATATGTTTCTATGTCACACACTTATTAAATATGGATAACATATTCCCCCTATATTAATTACTGTGCTGGGTCTTCATAGATTCTTTATTTTTTTTTGCTTACTTAAGCAATTAGACCCAAACAATAGACCAACTAATAAAGAGCAAGCCAGGCAGTGTGTTTATTAGCGCGGGCCGGCGCACAAAACACCAACGCTTTTAACGACGACGTATTCAACGCACGGGGAAATTACACCCCGCTGAGGATTAAAGAGACGTCTTAAAATATGAATATTGTTTGCATTGTCGTTTTTTTTCCTCGTTGTATTTAATTCCTATTTAACCGCCACTCAAGGTATAACATTTAGCATTGTGATCAACGCGTAAATACTTAACGACAAAAGGGGTTATCGTTAAATTGTTGTTGTTTTTATGAAACACTGATAGAAATAAATAGCTTGTTGGCGTGGTTGGTGGTTGATACCCAGTTGGGCCAAACTGTACATTCACCAGTTGTCACGTGATCTATATTTTTTTATACGAGGCTAAATAAAACGCGATAAGCCGCGACGCACGTCCCGACACACGCATGAATATCGCCACCCACCCCCGCTAATAGCAGTGAAATTAATAGCGTGTCTCAGTAAGGTGTGTGTGTGTGTGTGTGTGTGTGTGTGTGTCTTTTAGGAACACACTCGGTCCTGTGTCTTGTCTTGTCTTAACGGGGGGCTGCATGGACACTAAAGTTTGGCCGCCAACGTCGTCCCACCGCCGCGCTCAATCTAATTCTCCCCGTAAATCCCATTAGAGTCCCGATTGGCGGCTAATCAACGACGCCGTGCCGAGGGGCCGGGGCGCGGCCATTTTGCCCCCGCGATGATAAACGTAACGTAAACGAGATTAGGAAACCGAATCGGATTTCACATCGGAGGGAGCCGCTCTCTCGCTCTTTTCGTAGATATATATTGGAAAGATTCTCGTGCGGGGTAATGCGCTTGTATTATTGCTCTCGCACACACACACACCGACACACACACATCGACACACACACATCGACACACACACACACATCGACACACACACACACACACACACACACACAGAGTTGGCCTACGTACCTCCGATAACCGCGTTCACACAGGGCTTCCTCGCCGAGACAGGAAGTCGATTAATCAAAGCCTCAAATTGAATCTGCCAATCGGTTCACTTTCTTTAAGGGTCAATCTGCCAATCATATCGGTTTTCATGAGGTCAAGGTTCATTGAATCTCGGCTCCCGCTGTCAATACTTGCTTCGGCTTTCTAGTTGCCGGGTCTGGGGGTCGTGTGTGTGTGTGTGTGTGTGTGTGTGGGTGTGTGTGTGTGGTGGATGCCTCTGTGTGTGTGTGTGTGTGTGTGTGTGTGTGTGTGTGTGTGTGTGTGTGTGTGTGTGTGTGTGTGTGTCTGTGTGTGTGTGTGTGTGTGTGTGTGTGTGTGTGTGTGTGTGTGTGTGTGGGTGTGTGTGTGTGGGGAGTATATACCATCGTCGCTGAGTTAACAAAAGCAATACGTGTTATTATAATGTGCTCTTCCTCGCCATGTGATTCCTTAACGTGACGTCAACACTGCTTCTACCATCACCCCTCCTCCTACTCTATGACTCACGTACACCGACCCGTGAGGCGAGTGAATCGTGTCGCACATACAGGACTATCTTAAATATCACACGTTAACATACTTAGGTCGA
>PIJE02001092.1:153924-168924 GCA_002895965.2 Coryphaenoides rupestris | reverse complement strand
TTTGTGGGTGAAATATCACTATTTCCAGTACGCTTTTCTTTTATCTAAGTTAGGGGTGATATCTTACTTATTCTTATATATTAATCTCTTTAGTAAGTTTATTTTGGTTCTTTATCTTATTTGTCTGGTTATTCAGTGGTTTGGGTAAGACAACATACTTATCGCATTGCACCTTCCATTAAGTCGTTTACTTTGGGAAGCAATTTTTAGTTTCTCTCCCCTACTCTCTTTTTGACATCGGGTGTTGCATAGGTCCCTTTATGTGTGTGTATTTTTTTTATTTGTATTTTCCCTGGCTGTTCTCTTTTCCTTGCATAATGGGATCTGGAGATAACTTAATTGTGCTCGTTACTGAGGCTGCGTCCGCCCCTGCGGTGTCCGTTCACTTACATCTTTCTCTTTAGCCACTTCCGTGGATAATTTGCGATTTGCCTCTCCGTTTTTTTTCGTTGTGTACGAAACCTTTATCACACATCTCATATATCTTATTTCTTAGCTAGCGACCTCTCGTGGTGTTGCCGGCCTGCTTGCCTATCAATGGCACTCGCGTAGCAAATATGAGGTGTAAATCAGGCCGTATTCTCTTTCCCCCCCCTTCATTCTATTCGAGCGTCACAAAATGTGCAGACACATTTGGGCTGAACTCTTTTAAAAAGTAATTTGTATGAGCGGGGTTATAGTGTGTAGTGTGTGCCGTGTAACGATGCTTTTCGAGATTTATACAGCATGAGGGTACCGCTACTGCAATATAGATGGGCCAAAGCGGTAGAAAGGAGATGAGACCGAGAGAGAGTTAGAGAGAGAGAAGCTATTAGATGGATTATTTGTTTCGGCCATCTTTCACGACGCAGAAGGTTGTTGAAGTATGGACAGAAATGAGATCTTCCAGACGCAGGAGAGACGACAGGAGCGGGGAGCTTATTTCTGCACTACTACGCTCGTTGGTGGATAGTCAGCTCGACAGATGTATGTTGAAGGGAGTGGACTGGCAGAGGAGGGATTGAGCCTAGAGTCATGTTTAGCCGAGGAGGGACGAACAGGGTCCTATTGAGTTTATCGAGGGCCGCTTCTTGTCGGTGCCCGTTACGCATCCGGCCACGTACTGGCTCTCGTCAGGCTGGCACTTTTTGCCCTCTCTCAAGCACCCATTTTGGTGGTTGCAGACTTTGTCGATGGCTCTTTAGAATTGTCATCATGATGGGGTATTTTGGCGCAGGAAATATGCAAGCCTCACGCAGCGGCATTGGGTCACTTAGAATGAGAAAAATATACAGTTCTGCCATCAAGAGATTCTTTTCATGAGTGAGGCAACAGAAGTTCCTCGCTCCCACGTATCCTATATTCAGCTTTCTCTGTGTCCTTCATGGGCATGTCTGGGCAGCGGATTAGCTCATTCTTTGGAGCCGGGCGTCTCGTTACACGGTGCCTCGTTAACGGCGTGGGCGGCATATGGGGGCTACTGTGACCACAGCCCATTACCGCCATACAAGATGGATGCCACCAGGCCGTGCCTTTCATGTGCCTGGGATTTTTGGAAAGTCTCTAGGGCGCTATTTTGGGTGGGTTTCCCCCCATAATATCCCGACTTAGCTCTTTTACGACTGTCTTTTTTTTTTGTTAATTTTGCACCGGGCCCTTGGCCAGCTAGCTTCCCGCCTTACCAATGCTATTGCTGCAGGTTGGAAGAGTAGTAGAGACAGCAGCAGTAAGGATCAGGCTCTGTAGTTCGGTGTTCAGGCAAATCGGCAATACACGCGGAGCTCGCCTGGAGTCTGAGCAGCTGGAGATTTTCTGCCTTTCGAATTGTGGGCCAAGGCTAGTTCACTTATCATGCGGGCAGACACAACAAACACACAGGGCGTACGACTATTTCTCCGAGCGGCGATTATTGCTCGTTGCTTTATCCACCCGCTGCCTTGGACTTATGCAGGCAGCTGGGCAAGTAGTGCTTGACGCTTATCAGCGTCCATTGAGTAGTAGAAACATTGTACCACACCATTGCTTGCCATTGTTCATTCACTGTGAACAGTGGGCCTGCGGCAACATGGATCCGTCAGCCTGTGTATGTGCTATGAGAGCGATTCTAAGCCGGACGCTGCCCTCCGGGCGACGGTCGCCACTTTTGGGTCAATCCCTCTCTCGGGAACTGGGGGTGGACCGATCGGCGGACAGGAAGGCGGCGTGCCTCGTACGGTTTAGACCTGACGATGTGCTGTCAGTAGTCAATATGTCGTGTCCCAGCTCGGCCGGTCACAGTTCGCTGCACTTGTGGACGATGATCAGCACCACAGCGTGTGTGTACTTCTGCGCTGTCAGCTCCGTCAAAGCATGCCGGTGTGTGCCCGGACCGTTGGTAGTGTCCGGGGGGGGTTACGCTACAGCTAGCATCCCGCCGTGCCGATGGATGTGACAGCAGCTGTGCGTCGCGCGAGGCAGTGCTGCCGGTGGTGGCGTCGAACACGGCCGCCGCAGCCAGGGACCCTCTCCTCCCTCTCTCCCAGTCCCCCCTGACACCTCTCCCCGGGCGGGATCTGGAGGTGGTGGTGGTGGTGGTGGTGGTGGTGGCGGTGGTGGTGGGGGGGTAGAGGCTGGCGGAGGAGGTTGAGGCAGCCAACCAGGGCAACCAGTGAGGTGGTGGGGGTGGTGGGGGTGTCAGCGCGCAAGAAAACTGGGTCATGGCGAGTGGATTCCAGAACAAGCCCATCAATAACCAAGAGGAAATTTACACATCGAGGCCCGATTCTAGGAACATACAACCAACAGTAGCTGGCTTCGCCACCTCATCGGCTGTGTGTTCTTACAGCTCGAAAAGTCATTCTTCATGCTGCTTGTCTTGACCGTTTTGCCCTTTGTTAAGCATTCTTTCTGTCCGTTGTTGCCCTTGATCTTCAAGCCTCCCTCTCCTCGGGCCCGGATCCACTCTCGCTTGTCCGCCATAACTACAAGCAGGCATACCTTAGATATCATCCATCGACCAGGCTTGCTTCAGTCTCTAGCATCGAGCCGGTTTATGTTGGGGCTGCATCACTTGTGGGGTCGGCTGTTTTACCCGTTCCGAGGCTACCATGCCAGTCGGCAGCACCAGCAGGTCGTCTCACATACATCACTCCCACGCCCGGCAAGTACCTTGTTGTCACTTTAGGCTAGTGGTTTGTCGACTGGCATGTACTTCTGTCCGATGCGCTCCTCTGTTATGGTTGCGGTGGAGTTGCTTGGATAGGCGGCTTTGTAAGAGTGGTGCAGGTGCGAATGTTGTGGTCGATTACACGTGGGGAGGCAGGGCCGTGGTGGGTAGGCTCGGCATACACATTGCTTAAAGATAATCGCTAGTCCAGTGCCTGGCACTGCATTCTAACAGCAGGCTGTCAGAGCTTAGCTTATTGCACCACATGTTCAGTCCACTTACGACACTAAACCCATTGAATCAATTGTGACTCCTCTTTAATTCACACTGATGTGAGATCAATTAAGCGACTACACACATTTTCTAGCACAAAACATCTCACACATACTAAGCGACATCAGCATTGCTGCACAATACACAGTGACGCTGGACAACACGAAACAACCAGGGGTTGCATCCATCACACTCGACACAATGGACAGGCACGGTTATCACTGACACAAATCACTTATCACCAACAACATCGCATAGGCACTTCGACGACGAGAGCACACATGTCAGACGCATAGATACGACATAATCTTGTAGTCTCTGGTGACTCTAGTGCTGTGCGTGGCTTCGATACACCCTTTACGGGCTTTCGCCGTTGCTTACACTGTCCTCGGCGATGCACATTGCTGACTTATTTTCTCTCCTGGGGGGTGGTAATCACACACTGCGAACACGCCGACACAGCAATAAACCTATACGTAACCATATGCGCTGGCAACCGCTCTGAGGGCTTGCGACCCCCCTACATGACAGTCTATCATGGTTTTACTACCAGCACATATCGCTCGCTTTCTTAAAGTGTGCAGAACCTCTCTCCTAAACATTACCTACCATCACACACACATAGTCACATAACTATCTATGGCGACAAATGCCCACAACCACAACACCACTAAGTCGATCAACTATCAGCATATGCATCAACCCGACATGAAACAATTCTCTAAGGTTGGCATTGTTGCTTTCAACAAATTATCTTAGACCAAAATGCATTGCTGACCTTCATTCAAACGTCTCCTGGGTATTAGGTCACATTATACAGATAAACACATATTGCGAACCTAGCAGCATAAAAACCTACACATAGGACTCGCTACTCACACGCAGAACGCTGCTAAGCGGCTTGCCAAAAATACGCATAAACTCATCATATTTTTCGACTATTCCACGGCTTTTTTCAGTGTTGGCAGACTAAAATTCTGAAAACAACGAGGAAGGAGAAAAAAGGAAGACTTACGCAGACCTGGTAATAGCGGCACCACGCACACACACACACACCAACACACACACACACACACACACCAACACACACAGACACACACACAACACAAACACACACACACACACACACACACACACACGCGAGCCTAGCTGCAGGATGAGGGGTGTGGAAGTGTGCCAAGGACAGCAGAGACCGTGAGTGCTGCCCAAAGAGAGTTACGGATCAACACCCAAACTTCTTGATTTCTATCACCAATGTCCTTGGCTGTGTTTAACTTCCAGACGTCCCACTCCTCCGAGCACACCACGCCCTGACCCCTGACCCCTGACCCCTGACCCCTGAGCGGTGCCATGCTAAGACCCCAGTTATGCACTGTGTTGGTGGCAGGGATTGCAGAATAGAGTCTTAAAGACGCCTAGTATACTAGAACAGTTGTATATCTTCACGATTCTTACCCTTAAATCCGTCGCCTTTTGCTGTGCGCAAGAAGCTTCTGTCGAACACTTGTTTCGACTAGCTGAGAGATGGTCTGCACTGGAGGTGTCGGGAACCCGTCCTTGCACTGGGGGGCGCGGAGTTCACGTGCTCTAGGTTATCTCGAGGGGAATATTATAGTGCCATTTACCAATACAGCGGCTGCAACGTAGAAATATGTCGCATGGATTTTGTACGTTCCTAGTGAAATAATTGTGTGCGAGCATCTTTGAGTCCGACTGTCCAATTTATGAATTGTATACTACTTTTTAGGTGTTATTTATTTGAGTTAACAAGTGGGACGTTCCACCAATGCACATCAAGTACCGCACTAGAGATTTATATGAAATGCTTTAGAGCTGCTATTAATTCTTAGGAAATTCATTTTCGTTCTTTTTTATTTTGTGGAAATTTTCATGTAAAGACAATGTATAAGCAGCGAGATTTTAATTTCCTAAGACTTAACAGGTAGAAATTTCTTAGATGCACAACTATCGTCCAACAACGCGAGGCCGTAGTAGGGAGCAGGTGAAATACAGTGTATTGATGGTTTTAGTATACGCTGATAATTTTATCCGTTCCACACCAGAGACACAGAAAGACATGTCATAGTATACTATACCACACCAGAGACAGAAAGACATGTCATAGTATACTATACCACACCAGAGACAAGACATGTCATAGTATACTATACCACACCAGAGACACAGAAAGACATGTCATAGTATACTATACCACACCAGAGACACAGAAAGACATGTCATAGTATACTATACCACACCAGAGACACAGAAAGACATGTCATAGTATACTATACCACACCAGAGACACAGAAAGACATGTCATAGTATACTATACCACACCAGAGACACAGAAAGACATGTCATAGTATACTATACCACACCAGAGACACAGAAAGACATGTCATAGTATACTATACCACACCAGAGACACAGAAAGACATGTCATAGTATACTATACCACACCAGAGACACAGAAAGACATGTCATAGTATACTATACCACACCAGAGACACAGAAAGAC
The DNA here is from genome assembly GCA_002895965.2 of Coryphaenoides rupestris. Taxonomy (NCBI): domain Eukaryota; kingdom Metazoa; phylum Chordata; class Actinopteri; order Gadiformes; family Macrouridae; genus Coryphaenoides; species Coryphaenoides rupestris. The sequence goes on along the minus strand of PIJE02001092.1, from coordinate 163,006 downwards.
ATGTCATAGTATACTATACCACACCAGAGACACAGAAAGACATGTCATAGTATACTATACCACACCAGAGACACAGAAAGACATGTCATAGTATACTATACCACACCAGAGACACAGAAAGACATGTCATAGTATACTATACCACACCAGAGACACAGAAAGACATGTCATAGTATACTATACCACACCAGAGACACAGAAAGACATGTCATAGTATACTATACCACACCAGAGACACAGAAAGACATGTCATAGTATACTATACCACACCAGAGACACAGAAAGACATGTCATAGTATACTATACCACACCAGAGACACAGAAAGACATGTCATAGTATACTATACCACACCAGAGACACAGAAAGACATGTCATAGTATACTATACCACACCAGAGACACAGAAAGACATGTCATAGTATACTATACCACACCAGAGACACAGAAAGACATGTCATAGTATACTATACCACACCAGAGACACAGAAAGACATGTCATAGTATACTATACCACACCAGAGACACAGAAAGACATGTCATAGTATACTATACCACACCAGAGACACAGAAAGACATGTCATAGTATACTATACCACACCAGAGACACAGAAAGACATGTCATAGTATACTATACCACACCAGAGACACAGAAAGACATGTCATAGTATACTATACCACACCAGAGACACAGAAAGACATGTCATAGTATACTATACCACACCAGAGACACAGAAAGACATGTCATAGTATACTATACCACACCAGAGACAGAAAGACATGTCATAGTATACTATACCACACCAGAGACACAGAAAGACATGTCATAGTATACTATACCACACCAGAGACACAGAAAGACATGTCATAGTATACTATACCACACCAGAGACACAGAAAGACATGTCATAGTATACTATACCACACCAGAGACAGAAAGACATGTCATAGTATACTATACCACACCAGAGACACAGAAAGACATGTCATAGTATACTATACCACACCAGAGACACAGAAAGACATGTCATAGTATACTATACCACACCAGAGACACAGAAAGACATAGTAGGAGCACGATTGTATTTCAAGTACATTGGCTAAGAGGTATGATCCCTGGGTGCCCGTTCTTTTATTAGAGGGAACGTTCGGGCAAGCCTTTAGTGGGGCCGCATGTTGTTAGATTTTGTTTGTTAAAGAGTCGCGAAAGAACTCAGCCGGTAGTATTTGCAAACATGACAAGCAACAAGAGTGTCACTCCGTAAGTTGTCATACTAAAAAGGCTGGCACGAAGCCTCTCTCTCCTCACGAAACATCTAGTATCCACACCAGAGACACAGAAAGACATGTCATAGTATACTATACCACACCAGAGACAGAAAGACATGTCATAGTATACTATACCACACCAGAGACACAGAAAGACATGTCATAGTATACTATACCACACCAGAGACAGAAAGACATGTCATAGTATACTATACCACACCAGAGACACAGAAAGACATGTCATAGTATACTATACCACACCAGACACAGAAAGACATGTCATAGTATACTATACCACACCAGAGACACAGAAAGACATGTCATAGTATACTATACCACACCAGAGACACAGAAAGACATGTCATAGTATACTATACCACACCAGAGACACAGAAAGACATGTCATAGTATACTATACCACACCAGAGACACAGAAAGACATGTCATAGTATACTATACCACACCAGAGACAGAAAGACATGTCATAGTATACTATACCACACCAGAGACACAGAAAGACATGTCATAGTATACTATACCACACCAGAGACAGAAAGACATGTCATAGTATACTATACCACACCAGAGACACAGAAAGACATGTCATAGTATACTATACCACACCAGAGACAGAAAGACATGTCATAGTATACTATAAGGAGCATTTGGCGTTGCCATTCCCAGCAGACACTTAGACGCCATCTGATAATTGGAACGCTAATATTGTTGGGCTCATATTACATTCTACGTCCACACCTGGGGCCCAGAGGAGCAATGAAAGACTGTCTAAATGATAGCGTCACTTGGACTCCCTCACTTGGCTACGTTGCGAGGCCTAACTGCTACGGGGGCATGCCGCTCTCACAACAGTACACCAGAATAGACCAGTCGTTCTATATAAGTTGATAGTTTTAATGCCTAGAGCCCACAATTTCAACCGCATTTTAGTGTCGGCAAGACATATTCTCATATCCATTCAGCAAACGCTAGATGTGAACTCATGAAAGAGGCTGACATGGTCATTGGTAATATACCAATATCAAAGATGCCAAACTTAAACAGAGCACGGTTGAGACCTTTCAAGCAAGGATAGTATATAGTATACTCCTAAGTGACCTAATTGCAAATGGATTTTCGTCTCTGGAGGTCCCAGTAACCAGGAGTACACAGAAGTAATCATAGCATCTATTAGGTATAGGAATACAAACCCTACTGGCTGACCTATTAGTAGACTGGCGGCCAAACAAGCCCTCCAGCGCGGCTTGCAAGAAACACTTCAAACAAGTCAATATTAGTACATGTCTATGTATGTGATCCAGACATACATATACAGCCCACACCAAGACACAAATGAATAAAAACATGTGATGAGAAAATGTATAAATTTCCCTCCACCATAATAAGGGGGACGCACGCGAGAAGAACTTTCTTTTCCACCTTACTACACTGTGAGAGTGGAAACAATAATGAGAACATCTGGTATAAGTACAATGTCTATTTAGTTGACTGTATAGGTTTATGAGTAGCACCTTAATATCATCCAGGAGACAGAGAAAGACGAGGGGTATATCTCGTAGTCGCATCAATGGTTTATCCGAGGCGGTTTGTGCTCATCATCCATAGACAACATTTGAAAAGACATGTCATCACTAAGTATACTATACACACGCAGTCATTTTGCACACACTCAGGATTTTCTTTAATGCGAACCACCATTGGCCAACTCTGACGTAAAGGGTCTCTGCCGCTAAATAGTGTGGTTGTTGATGAGAAGCAAACAGGATTTGTCCAGAGATGAACTCCAGCGTTGTGGTGTCGGTGCCTTGTTTGTTGTTTCGTTGGTGTGCAACTGGCGGTGGTCGAATGTGATGTTGTGATGTTGCTGTGTGACTGTGATGTTTAGGTTGCTTATGGGATATTTTGGCGGACATTAATATTTCGCAACTTAGTGTTGTTGGGGGTGCAAAGAACAACAGTTTTTGTGGGTGTGGTGAGAAATGAATCGGAGTGGTTGGGGGGGGCGGGGGGGTTGCAGGTGGCCCCGGAGGAGTTGTTCTAGAATTCGAATTCTGTGTACACAATGTAAACAACGTGCACAAATGTGTTCCTCAGTTGTCGCAGCCGAGCTTTAGGGAAATTGTCGGTGGGCCGGATGAATAATGTTGTGTCAAGTCAACAACCTCTCCTTAGCAACTTTTGTATTTCATATACAGTATACCGGATATATTTGATATTTTAGAAGGATCCATGTGGGGGAGTTGGAGGGGCGGGATTGGGTTCGATCCCCAATGTCCTCCACAGTCTACCTGTTAGCCCAACCCCCCCCCCCCCCCCCGAGACCTACTCTTTATGCGGCTTACAATTTCTACTAACACCATGATTTTACTATCAGACGTGGTACTCGAAGGTGTAGTTTCGAAAGAAATATCAAAAGATTTGGATCCACAGCGACTCAAGTCTCGTCGCTAGGTTGCATGGAGTGATTATGGGGCGGATCCATGCAGTCGCATTCGAACAATTCTCACCTTTTTACGCACACCTCTGACGGGTTTTCGGTGCTTTTGTATACGAACGTATCAAGGTGTCAGCCGATCATGCGGCGGGACCTAACATTGCGGAGCAAAGTGTTCCTGTATAGTCGCCTTTCAGCGCGGCGCTAATCACAGGCCAGGTTAAGGAATACGTCGGATGGAGGATGAGGTAGAGTTGTTAAGTTTAGACTATGTTTGACACTGTCACGGAAAAGCTATGGAGAGGATTATTAGGCTAGGAGCGAGGAACAGTGGTGGTCATGGTCCTCAGCAAGTATGTCGGGTCTAAATGGAGAGCAGGCAGCGACCTTTTCCTGCGCCTAGGGCGGGGGGGAAAACAATCACCGAGGCTACGACGTGCTGTAGACGCTTTAATCCGGGAAATCCAGTAGTGGACCTAACAACTCGGAGAGTCTGGAAGAAATCGCATGACGAAGGGAGCTCTGGTTGGAACAGATGCGAAGGAGTACGGTTCTGATGAAGAGAAGTACAGGGAGCCGGGGGGCGTTGCTTTACGTCTCGGGATGATAGGATTTTCGGGGGGGTATGGCGTTAAGAGTTAAGAGGGGGTGGTGATTGGATGTTGAATAACACGCCGCTAACTTCAACCACACGACGATTATCTCAGCTGATTTCCCTCCAGGTGCGGACGTTGGGGTTCAGGGGTACAACACAGCAATGAATATATCGGACGATCGTGTGCGGGCACGAGTTGGGGGCCGTTTCCGCCGCGCGTTTAGCATACGGGGCGAGAGACAAAAGAGATGGGCGGGTTGGAAGCTGAGGGGGGCTGTGCGACTTCGCGGCCTGGAACTACATGAATGAATCACTGGGAGCCGGCGTAAAGAACTCTCTTAAATGAATGCTATGGTGTGCTGATGTTAATGAAGCCATTATGCTCAAATCGCAGGGGTTTTCAAAAGGAGGTTGACCCAGAGCTTGAGGTGGAGACGGCAGTTTGAACATTTCAACTAACGAATCGCCCGCCTACCAAACCACATCACCCCGCCCCCCCCCACCACCGGCCGCCCACCAAAATGACACTCGCTCGCTCTCTTTCGCTTTCTCTCTCTCTCTCCTGTCTCCTCCTCTTCCTCTCTCGCCCCCCGCTCCCCTGCATCGGAAAAAAGGGCATCCTGTCTGCTGACCTTTTCTCTCCATCACTTCCTGCCCAAACCTTTTTACTGCAAGACTATGAATCTCCATGTTTATGGCAACAAAGCCTTCATAGCGCAGCCGCCCGCAGACACACACACACACGCGTGCACACACACACACACACGCGTGGCACACACACACACACGCGTTTTTTATACTTCCTTCATCTTCATGCTATTCTTTCTTCTGCGTTTTTGCTTGGATAAAAAACTTAGTCCTTCTGAACCGTCATGGCTTTGTCCCGTTTGAAGCCTTTCTTTCATTAGAAAGCTTGTGTCTGGCGACACCAACCATTATTGTGGGGTATGTAAGCTTTGTGGGGGGTTTGTCTCAAAGTTATGTAATCATTTTGCAGTCCTGAGACACAAACGAGGTGTTTCCCTATATTTCCAGAAGCCTCCAGTCGTGCATCAAGCAGGCGGTCTTTCTTCAAAGAACATTCCTAGTCTTTGATGGTTGAGGCTTTCGAATAGAGGTTGTCAGGGTGGGTGGACGATGTTGTGTCGATACTTCAATCACAATTAACATTGGTATGCATGCTGGTGATGGGGTGCTATAATGTCATTAGCAAGTTCTCATCCAGTGGCTGTGCAATACTGTGAAATGACAATTGTACAAGAGGCTATTTGGGACAAGCTTGCTTTCAACACAAAATTAGTCTCCTTAGAGACCGTCAAAAATTGCCATTGCTGACTATATTTCAAGTCATCCTGGCGGGGTATTGGGTAAAGTTTTCAACTAGCAATAATCGCCTCGGATAAACCTCATAGGCTACGATACTGCCGCTGCGCAAAGATGACTAAGAGCGGGCTTGCCAGAACACCTCACTCATGACAACAGCCTCATATACAATGGTTTTATGCGGACATATTTCGACAGCACAAGCTTTATTTAAGTGTGGCAGGAATATAATCCTCATAAATATCATTAGCAAGTCCTCTGGTGACACCTAGTGGCTGTACAAGTGCCCTGTGCCAAAATAACAAAAAAGAAATGACAATTCTACAAGAGGCTATTCGGGACAAAGTTGCTTTCAACACAAAATTAGTCTCCTTAGAGACTGTCAAAAATTGCCATTGCTGACTATATTTCAAGTCATCCTGGCGGGGTATTGGGTAAAGTTTTCAACTAGCAATAATCACGCCTCGGATAAACCTCATAGGCTACGATACTGCCGCTGCGCAAAGATGACTAAGAGCGGGCTTGCCAGAACACCTCACTCATGACAACAGCCTCATATACAATGGTTTTATGCGGACATATTTCCACAGCACAAGCTTTATTTAAGTGTGGCAGGAATATAATCCTCATAAATATCATTAGCAAGTCCTCTGGTGACACCTAGTGGCTGTACAAGTGCCCTGTGCCAAAATAACAAAAAAGAAATGACAATTCTACAAGAGGCTATTCGGGACAAAGTTGCTTTCAACACAAAATTAGTCTCCTTAGAGACTGTCAAAAATTGCCATTGCTGACTATATTTCAAGTCATCCTGGCGGGGTATTGGGTAAAGTTTTCAACTAGCAATAATCGCGCCTCGGATAAACCTCATAGGCTACGATACTGCCGCTGCGCAAAGATGACTAAGAGCGGGCTTGCCAGAACACCTCACTCATGACAACAGCCTCATATACAATGGTTTTATGCGGACATATTTCGACAGCACAAGCTTTATTTAAGTGTGGCAGGAATATACATTAAACAACTATGTAAAGACAGTTAGTTAACTCTGTCACGTTTATTTAAACACCACAACAAGGGATCAATGGGACAGACAGCCTGAGATCTGCAATGAATTCTCATGGTTCGTCTCATTCCTAAACGAGTTAGGCCAGCATGCTTTACGTGAAGAGGCGCGGCGTATAATTGTCAATCATATATAACTGCTGCCGAAAACGGGCTGGAGGTATGTAGCTACTTAGTTAAAGACATATACCGAGTAGAATTCGCAATTGAATAAATTTGGCGTAGGCAGAGATATAAAAGACACACTCATTTCTATATACAAGGGCATTAATGAAAGGAAAAATATGCGAGCCCGACAATTCTATATGCATATGATCAGCAGCTGCAAATTTTGATTATGACATTCGCTCTTAAATCAGGAACTGGTAATTTGGAGGTTGGAAGGCAAATTTGTACCCTCGGGTCTGTCTTTTTATGGCGAGTAACTTTGCAAATTTATCTTTTATTCTTTTGGGTTATTCCGGTTATGTCTCACTCGGGGCCTTCTGTGGCGGGAGCCCAGCAGTGCTCAGCTTCCCCGATGAGGCAGAGGAACGCGTGAGCCTCATGATGCCACAGACTTTTAGTGAGACATGCATGTTTCGACCAACTGCACATCACGGCCTCCGTGCAGTGACAACTCTCTCAAAACAATCTAGGCGATTATTCACCTGTCTCGCTCTGAGGTGACGCGTCTGCACAGCCTCGTCTTGATCAGTGCCTCTTTGCGCCAGGGAGCGCCAGGCCTAGCGTTCGAATCGCGGTTGCTCCCGACGGCGGCGTTCCTCTGAGATCATCTGATCCTTCGTACCCGCCGTTAAACCCCGCCTCAGCTCGTATTGGGTTACAGCAGCTGACACCTGTTCACGGTCCCTTGCTTTTGGCAGTTCGTTTCTTGGGCTATTTGAACGAAGCTGGTTTGGGTGCGGTGCGTTGGGGGGGGGGGTGTTGGTTGTGTGCAGCGAGTAGTTGGCCCTGGGCGGTGCGAGTGGGTGGTCACCATAGAGCTAGCGCGTTCGTGCTGGGCTCTTTGAGGGCTTATAATTGCGTTGTGAGTCCCTATAAATGTTGGCGCTTCTGCTGCCTATGGCGGAGAATTCATTTAAACTCAATTCCTCAGCTGTCAGATCTCTATTTCGTTTAGTCGTCTTTTTTGTGAATCGGTTCTATGTGTTAATTTGACAGGCAACCCAGGGAAGAACGGGATGGAGGCAATCCGGAAGATTGAAAGATGAGTTAGACGGAGGGCGGCGATTTGCTGAGGGATTGATGAAGAGAAAAGCATGATGAGATGCAGGAAAGAGAGAAGAGGAGGAGAGAGAGAGCCCGGTTTGAGATGGTGGTGGCGGGAATGCGCGGCTGACGGTTCTCGATCATCGACGTTACAGGTCTTATATGCTTACCAGATCTCTTTCAACATTTGGCCGCTTTTCCGGGAGGGTACTGATTTTTTCTTTTGATACGCACTCGGATTTGTGTCTATCCGCCCCTTTTGGAACTCTCGGTGCTCTGGCATCTCGGTCGTTATCTGCTCTCTTCTCGTCGTCATCTCTCCTTTTCTTCTCTCTCGATCGGGCGGTCGGCTGACCTGGTCTTCCTCGCCCTTTCCTCTCTTTTCTTCGCTCGTCATTAACCCTCAATCATCTCTGCTCTGTGCGCTTGTCACACCAAGACCGAGGAGCTTCAGGTGTTGGCCGATGCTGGTTTTTGGGTTGGGAAGAGTCTGGGAAACTCGGATGGTTTTACGGGACCTGGTACCAGAAAGTTTCATTTTGTAAAAAACCATGAAGGTGTACGGATACTTTCCCCAATAAATCGTGTCCAGAGACATCAAAGCTGCTAATAGAATGATGAGCTGATCTTCTATCTAGCATCGTCCGTGTGTGACTCTTACGTGGACTAGATTTCATCGTCGTATCTCCCAAGCGTGATGGCACTGTTGCTTAGTGTGAGTGCAAGGTCCCGTCATCTATCTCACCACTACACTTATGGATAGTTGGATACTAGTATGTTTCACCCCCCTCTCTCTCTCTCTTCTCTCTCTTATTCCCTCTCCTGTCTCTCTCTCTCTGTGTCTCTCTATCTCTTCTCTTCTCCTCTCTCTCCCCCTCTCCCTTTCTCTCCTCTCTCTCTCTCTTCTCTCTCCCTCTCTCTCTCTCTCTCTCTCTCTCTCTCTCTCTCTCTCTCTCTCTCTCTTATTCTCTCTCTCTCTTTCTCTCTCTGCCTCTCTCTCTCTCCCTCTCTCTCTCTCTCTCTCTCTCTCTCTCTCTCATTCTCTGTCTCATGGACTTTCAGACCGCAAGACTAGACGTCAGACACAACTGTCAAGGAGGTTTACATTCGGTCATAAGGCTCGGAAATGTGTTCGGGGCTCTACGTGGACGGACTGGGCCTTTTCCTAA
>PIJE02001092.1:126424-136424 GCA_002895965.2 Coryphaenoides rupestris | reverse complement strand
ATTCTAGGAACGGTGGGGGGAGGGGGGGGGGCGCGGGGGCGTGAGAAATATCGGAGACTTGTCGTCATTAAACCCAACAACCACACAAACAAACAAACAGACAAACAGACAAACAACGACGAACGCACACTCTGTCTCTTAACTTAACGTATGCAATGGAATACGCCTCCGAGCGCGGTTGTTCTTCTTTTAAAACTTGAAACAGGCGAGACGAGGAAAAGGAAAAGTTTCACGAGGAATCGGGAACGCAGGTGAAGGAAGGCGAGGTTTAATGGCGCGACGTTGACGTTGACCGCCTGCTGGCTCGCTTCCGTTGTGACCTCAGAGCTCCGAGGCAACTACCTAAATTGACTCATTGAATTGAACGATTGATTGACGGAAGTGACTGTCAACTGCAATTACCGTGTTGATCGATGCGCCCGCCTGCTGTACTTGAGGAAAAGAACGGTCGCATACAATGACCTCGATATACACTTATACCGCCCACTGCGTTGACAACATCCTACCTCTCCCATGCTCATACGCCGTCGATCTTCCTTGAACCAGCCCAGAAGCATCGATACATACGACTTAAGATGCAGATAGAGCCGTAGCCTTTGTCTCGCACCGCCGCGAGCGGTGATGTCTGTAGAGATGATCGGCCCGATACTTTCTGGTCATGCGTATCGGCATCTTTCTCACTGTCGTGTCTTATGTTTGGAAGACGCCGAGGGAATGCGAGATATAAAAAGGGGAAAGCGTGATATGTCGCCCTGTTAACCGGCCGTCGGCTCTCTCTCTCTGTGCGTCTTGGTTGGACGCGGGGGGGGGAATGCGTGGCCCCGCCGCCGCCGTCGACATGACAGAATGCGTGTTTACGTGTCAATAAAGTAGCGCGCCCCCAACCCCCCCCCCCCCCCCCCCCCCCCCGCCGGCGTGGCTTCACAATAGCCACCGAGCCGCTTTATTTGCCTTCACTTTGTCAACCGCCGCTGGCACCGAGCCTTTTTTTAACGTAATTCTCTTCTTTAATAAGAAAAAAAAAAGAAAAAAAAAAGGCTGATAAACGGACGTTTCAAAGCGTTCGTCGAGCGTAGGACTCGCCAATTGACGCTTCGTCCCAGGATCCCTTTTAAGTCATTACAACGGGGAAATTAAATCAGCTTTAACCTGGAGACTTGGCATGAATCATATCATTTGAAAAAGAAATCTTAAAAGGAACAGCCGTCGCATTGCATTGCATTGCATCGCTCTGATGTAAAAGGTGGGGTTTGGTTTGGAGGAGAAGTGTTGTTTATGTGTCCAGCAGAGAAAGGAACGATAAATGCGAGTTCACTGCTCTAAGGTCAACACAATTGTAAACGCATGAGGCCATTCATCAGCATGCAGAGACATTCATTGTCCCCCGCAGGTCTCTCTGCGGCCGGCGGTGACTTCATCAGCCGAACAACAACAGTTTCATGTGGTTCTGTGAACGCACCACGTTGTGTGTACCTGTGTCTGTGTGTACCTGTGTCTGTGTGTACCTGTGTCTGTGTGTACCTGTGTCTGTGTGTACCTGTGTCTGTGTGTACCTGTGTCTGTGTGTACCTGTGTCTGTGTGTACCTGTGTCTGTGTGTACCTGTGTCTGTGTGTACCTGTGTCTGTGTGTACCTGTGTCTGTGTGTACCTGTGTCTGTGTGTACCTGTGTCTGTGTGTACCTGTGTCTGTGTGCCAAAAGGTGTGCAGAAATCACAGTGCTGTCTGTGTGCTGGATCCTCTGTGTTTATCTCTCTGCCTCTCTCTCTCTCTCGCTCTCCCTCTCTCCCTCTGAGTCTGTGCACCTCTCTCTCTCTCTCTCTCTCTCTCTCTCTCTCTCTCTCTCTCTCTCTCTTCTCCTCTCTCTCTCTCCTCTCTCTCTCTCTCTGGCTCTGAGTCTGTGCACCTCTCTCCCTCTCTCTCTCTCTCTCTCTCTCGCTCTCCCTCTCTCTCTCTCTCTCTCTCGCTCTCCCTCTCTCTCTCTCTCTCGCTCACCGATCCACTCTCTACCTGTCACAATGCTGTGTGGTAACCTCTTTGCGTCTCTCTCGCCATGTTCCACCTGCCTCTCTTTCTCTCTCTCTCTCTCTCTCTCTCTCTCTCTCCATCTCTCTCTCCATCTCTCTCTCTGCAGTCTTCCTCTCTGCAGTCCAGCCGCCACTGTTTGGGCGAAAAGCAGCCAGTCAGTCAGTAAGTAAGTCAGTGAGTAAGTAAGTCAGTCACGGGGCGGAATGTGCGGAGTGCCCTGTCTGTTCCACATCATTACGACGGACATTCTCGTGGGATTCTTCAGCTTTCAGCCGCTTCATAATTGGAATGACGAATCATCCCAGACAGCCAATACTCAAAGTTTTCTCACCCGCGCGGCTATGACTAACACCTGAGAGTCAGACCCGCACAACTATGACTAACACCTGAGAGCCAGACCCGCACGACTATGACTAACACCTGAGAGTCAGACCCACACAACTATGACTAACACCTGAGAGTCAGACCTCCACTATCAGGTAAACAGCAAAGCCCAAGGAACGTCCATCATATTCATTTTTTAAGTACAACTGTTCAAATCGTATCTGTTTGTTATTTATATTCATGATTATCTCTCAAAGCACCATTGGCGTGGGCCCATGATAGATGAATATCATTCGCGTATTAGTGCAAAAATAAGGCTTCAGCTTTCCGTGCAATTTATGTCTTTCAAAATAAGTTTTAACGGTCGAAAGCGTGAAAACAAAGACGCGATCGAAATATTGCACTTCAAAGATAATTTCATTTTAATTATATAGACCTACGGTGCAGCTCGTCGAGGGGAGAACTCTGACTTGTATTCATCTGCTGTCAAGGACGCTTGGATGAAGACGGACACACATTACCTCGCGTTAAAACCAGTTAAAAACTAGTTTTACAAGTACAACCTTTGTACTGGACGGTAGATTTGTGAGCAACACGTGCGTACTCTCTGTACTCTAATCAGTAATTACAGGCCCTTTGCTTTGCCTCAAATTATGTGGCTGCGGAGGTCAAGGTCGACGTTGCAGAGACCTCGGCGTTGAGGTTTGCATTGAAACCTGGGAGTCAGAGAAAACTACAACGAAATATCTCATTAACTGTGGCAGGCAGACATTGTGCTTGTACGCCACAATGCATCATGGGATTCTTTTGGTTGGCGATACTCCATATCGGGGGGGGGACTCAAGAGAGTTGTAGTAATGTAAAATCCTAAATCACCTTAAATATACTGGAGCCGAGGCTAATGAAAAGTTTGCTTCGTCGCACTTTCAAACACGTCGGCGCCATAGTAAAGCATTTCACGATTAATTACTCGACATTGACCTAAAAAAACATTACGACGACTACAATAACCGCAATCCCGACGCTCCTACGCTCATCGTCATGATCTAACCCTAAACCCGACGCGGTCTACGTCGCGTCGGGCTTCCTCGCGCAGGTTTAGACGACCTGGCGGCGCGGCGTACGGTATATTTAGCGAGCGTAATCAACCCGGTTACGCTAGCAACGATACTTTATCGATCACAAAGCAAAGTGTGTAGCTTTAGGCGAGCACGACCCAGAATCTAATCCGTCCGAGTGGCTCAAAGTGCTCCCAGTCGGATCCACTACACTCCACGACTCTGGAAACTCCACCAGTAACAGTAGCAGTCTAACACATAGCCAAAATGGCGAGACTTTAGGCTTCAGGCCGGGGGTTTAAGTACCGACTTACTCGTGGTGGTGGCGGGAGCCTGACCAGACGACGTTACCCCGGCAACGCGGTCCGCGAGGCTAACGAGGACGCCCGGGGGGAAAACCGTCGTCGACTTTAGTCGCCCGCCGGCTACCCCCGCTATCCCTCCGTTAGTTCGTCGTCGATACAAAAAAAAAACAAAGCGAAACAGGGAGTTTTGACTTCGTTGACCGTAATTGGGGTTGTTATAGGCTCCCCCCCGTAGCCGCCGCCGCCGCCTTCCACGCTCTGTCGCCGGCGGCCGGTAAAACACACGAAAAGCGACTTCGTTTTTTTTGTTTTTTACCGCCGTGCCGAGCGCCGGTAAGTTCGCCGTGTCGCCGGCGTCGGGGGTGGGGGTTCCTGCGTCGTGGCGAATACAAAAAAAGTGTTCGACGGACCCACCCAAATGGAGCGAGAGGTACGGCTTGATTGAGTGTGTTTACTACGCGGGTATACGGTCTCATTCAACGGCGGAACGGCCCTTTAATATGCCAACGGTCTGAACGTATGTCCCCCTGGCCTTTTGTGTTGCAGACAGGCCGTTATTTCATTTTTAGTAGCACCATAGTGTGTGTATATTGTTTTATTTATCATCGTATATTCGCCACTCAACACCCCCGGCCCGATTGAGACGCGGTTCCGCCATCGTCGTGTCTTTCTCAAAGAGAATTCAGAGACGTTACAGAAAAAAAGGTATATTATCGGCGTCGTTAACGATCGACCGTTCACAATTACAAAAACAAACGGACGTAAACGTAATTAAACCGTGATTGAGCGTCTGACCCCAAAACTACATTAAACGAGACAAATCTATAAAGTAGACACAACGCCGAGAAATTGAACAACACACAACAACACAAAGTGATTAATGTCTACGCTGGGCCTAAAGTAACCCAGGTCTGGGCTAAAATTACTATTATTATAAAAAGGAGCGCGCTTTAGGGCAAGCATCCATAACCCGGCGCCGCAGATAGTTTGGAGGCGCCGCGGTAATACAATTGCCATTGGCTTGTCGATGTTCTCTCTCTCTCGATGTTCAACACAGGGAAACGTTGGAATAACTTCATTTCCCAGGGTGCACTTCAAGCCGAGCAAGTAGCTGGAATCCGGACCGCTAAAGAAACGTACCTTCCACCATCTGAAACTCATTTTGCCCGTGCCCGTGTATTTTTTCGAAACAAATAACAGTATAACTCATAGAATACGAGGTATATACTTATACTTATACTGTATATTTATGCTTTATATAGTTTTTTACCAAGCAGACCCGTGGCTGATGAGTTTTATTTAAGTTGCTTTATTATTTATTGATTCAAATTGATAATCTTGACATTTCCCAATTTTTTTTCCAGTAAATACATTTCATGACAGCTTCCCGGAAATGTGTGTGTGTGTGTGTTTGTGTGTGTGTGTGTGTGTGTGCGTGCATTGTTCCATGTTTTGCGATGTACCTATATAAGGTCGAGGTCCCTCTGTTTGAGAGGAGGAAGAGGAGGAGGAGGAGGAGGAGCCGAGGGATAAAGGCGCTGTGGTTTGTGTTTAAAAGTGGTCCTCCGGAGCCAAAGCCCGCCACCTCTCCAGACCAGACAAGACAAGGACACTCGGGCCGAGCCACGGTGAACAGCTAGTGTGCCATTAGCAGAGTGTCTCTCGGAGCTCTCTGTTATTTTCCTTTAAGCTTCACCTGCCTCTTGCGCACACACACACACACACACACGCGCACACACACACACGCACACACACACACACACACACGCACGCACACACACACACACATACAGGTTTGGGTTTATGTTTAGTCCTATTCCTCTGGTATATGTCATTTAGAAAAAAGCTTTCTGATTGGCCTGAGGTGGAGTGATGGCCGCGTTTAAGCACTTTAAGGAACAGGGACCTGAGGGGGGGGGGGGGGGGGGGGGGGCGGACGAGGTGGCTGGATGATAGCGGACGGTCGGGGGGGGCCGCGGGATCGCTCGGGAATTTAGGGAAGTCACAAAGTAAGCGGCGACAAAGCCAAACGAGATCCGGGTCTCGCTGGGAGAGGAGGGAGGAGGAAGGAAGGAAGGGCACCGGGGCTGGACGACTGACATCTGAGAGACGGCTGTAGTAGCAGTAGTAGTAGTAGTAGTAGTAGGCGACTACTAGTACTACTACTACTACTACTACTACTACTACTGCTACTTACAGCCGTCCTCCTCACTCCTCACTCCCGCCCGGTGTCTCCTCAATATTAATGACCGCGGCGCAGCAATCACCACCGCACACGTCTCCCTGCCGACGCCCACGGCTAACGGGGGTATCAGCCGCCGCAAGGTCTCTCTGGTCTTCCGGGAATCAATTCCCCTCCCCCCTGGTTCCTGTCCTCATAGCTTTTTAATATTTCTTGGGGGAACGGCTCGGGCTATGCAAGATTGAATCCACCGCGGTGGCATATGCTGTTCAATCCTTGGGATGTGTGTGATTTACTGGTTTTCTGTTTGTCTGTGCGCTTGTGTGCGCGTGTGCGTGTGTGTGTGCGTGTGTGTGTGTGTGCCTGTGCACAGCTATTTTCCATGGCTAACTGAGCTACTGACGAGCTTGCCAGTAGGAGTGAGGTGCTATAATACTATAATACCAATACTGTGTGTGTGTGTGTGTGTGTGTGTGTGTGTGTGTGTGTGTGTGTGTGTGTGTGTGTGTGTGTGTGTGTGTGTGTGTGTGTGTGTGTGTGACACACACACACACACACACACACACACACACACACACACACACACACACACACTCATACACACACATACTCCTTCCTGTGTTTAAGCTGTTTTGCGCAGGCTGAGCTCTCTCTCTCTCTCTCTCTCTCTCTCTCTCTCTCTCTCTCTCTCTCTCTCTCTGTTTTGCCAACAGCTGGGAGCAGCGGTGTGTTAGCTCATTGTCAGGGGTCACGGCCGGGTCACGCAAAGACTCCCTAATGAGAGGCTGGCACGCCGAGCTGCACCACGCGCCGTAGCCAGCCATGCCCAAACGATCTGAGTGTTAACGGCAGCACACACAGAAAGAGAGAGAGAGAGAGGAGAGAGAGAGAGAGAGAGAGAGAGAGGGGTGAGAGGGAGGAGAGAGAGAGAGAGGGAGAGAGTAGAAAGGGGGAGAGAGAGAGAGAGGTAGAAGAGAGAGAGGAGAGGGAGAGATGAGAGAGAGGGAGAGGGAGAGAGAGGGGGGGAGAGAGAGAGGAGAGAGAGAAGGGAGAGAGGGAGAGAGAGAGGGGGAGGGGAGAGAGAGGAGAGAGAGAGGAGAGGGGGGAGAGGGGAGAGAGAGAGAGGAGGAGAGGGAGAGAGAGAGGGGGGGAGAGAGAAGGAGAGGAGAGAGAGGAGAGGGAGGAGAGAGAGAGAGAGGGGGAGGGGAGAGAGAGGAGAGAGAGAGAGAGAGAGAGAGAGAGAGAGAGAGAGAGAGAGAGAGAGAGAGAGAGGGAGAGAGAGAAAGGGAGAGAGAGAGAAGATGTAGATAGAGATGTTACTATTGCACTTTCTCCTTCCCTGCAGAGAGCAACAGACAGGAAGAAAGGAAGATACAAATAAAAGAAGAAAAAAAAGGCCGTGCTTGGTTTTATTTTATTCCTCTCTTCCTTCATCCATAAAAGAGAGAGAAAGGGGGAGAAAAGTCTCCCGTCATCTCCTCCTCTTCCTCTGCCTACTTTCTTTTTTATTTCTTTCTTTATTTCCCGCCGCCCTCCGTTCATCGTCGGCGGCAGGAAGGAAAGGACAGAGGAAGGAAAGGACAGAGGAAGGAAAAAAGGACCGAGGAGGCAGACATCTCATCTCAGAGCGTGGGGTTGTGATCCCGCTCGTCAAAGGAACGTTCAACGTCATGGAAAGAGAGAGAGAGAGACGGGGTGAGGAGTGTGAACGGGTGAACGGGTGAACCCAGCGAGAGGCAGATAGCGGTCGGGTGTACTCCTCCTCGCTCCTCGGCGGAGGGGGTCAAGGGTCGGAAACCTCGCCCGGAGCAGAGTAAAGAATGACAACAAGGCGGAGGACGGAAAGATAAGATAAGAACTTTATTAATCCCAAAGGAAAATTCAAGAATAACATCGAAACAACGTAAGAATCAAAACAATACGATAATAAATGTAACGTGTATACGCCAAATAAAATAACTATAAATCTAAGAAACATTTCATTAAAAAAAATAAGTTAACGAGAATAGAACGAGGAAAAGATCGGAGAGACACACAGAGAGTGATATCTCTCCACGTTGTACTGTATCTAAATCAGGGTGCAGTATACTACACAGTATAATACACGCCATGTATTTCGGCTTGTTAGTTAAAAGTGGTTATATTATTAACTGAGTGCTGAATGGATTAACGACATCGCTTTCCCCACAGGATCACGGATATAATTGATTTAATTAATTGACGTACGTATATAAAACGAGCAATGTAAAGACACCCCGCCGGGTTGGTACAAGGTGGTATTTATATTATATATCGTCTTTGAACGGACCGAACTTGTCGGTTTTTTTCCACACGGGCTCTATGGAGTTGCTAGCTGTTTGAGTGCCACTCAACAGAGAGTAGAAAAGTAGACCGACCACGCGATGGCTGCGTGGCGGCACGCCGGCGTCCGTAGTCCACAGAGGCGCTTCATCAACGGTCAATGGATTGCATTTATACACCACTTTTATCCAGAGCACTTCACAGCATCACCTCACGTTCAACCCCATTCACACGGGCGGTGACGGCGGCTAGGCGGCGGCGGTGCCAACCGACACGTCAGGAGCGGTTAGGGGTTAAGGTGGCGTCTTGCACCTCGACACTTAGCTAGGCGGAGCCCCGGGGATCGAACCCGAGCAACCAGACAACCGGGCGAACGCGGTAACACAGGAAATAATGAAGACGTGGTACTGCTATGGGATCCTTACTTATTTGGCAAATAAGTAAGGATTCATGGACTCATTCAGCAGCAGTTGGTATAATTTAACAGCTGCCGGTGTCGACCACGCAAGGCCCATGAGCGGCTCTGCAGCGAGGGCAGTTGTTCACCTTCTGGGGCCTTGTGAGCCGCCGGGGGGATTCCCGGTGACCCCCGGCCGGCCGGACTGGACTGGAGTGTCAGGCCGGTGTTAAATAAAAATGCTCAATGAAATGGGTCAAACAATTCAAGAGAAAACACACACACACACACACACACACACACACACACAAACACAGGGCCGAGACAGCCGCTCAGAACTGTAGACTAGACCATCAGCTCCCCCCACCACCCACCCACCCACCCCCCACCCACCCACCCCCCAGCCCTTTACCCTGATGGTACGATCTCTGTCATCACTCTCTCTCTCATCACACAAAACGGTCAGCAGGAGGAAGGACAAAGGAGAAATGGCGGCGCTGAGAGGGAGCACATTAAAAAGGAGGAGCAAAATCCGGGAGGGAAAACGCAGCGAAATTGCTGTCAAATTACAGAGCATCTTCACCGGCAAGTAAATGGGAAGAAGAAATGCCAGTAGGGCCACCCTGAGCACGTCACAGCACAACTACCGGTACCTTTCCCCTCCGTGGGATTCTATGTCCTTAAAAAAATGAATCCTGCTGTGTAGGAAAAGAAGAGGAGACGCTTTGAGGTATGAACGAAAATAAAGCCATATATACTCTTCTCTGTGTGGTGGGAGTATCTCAGTTTACTCAGCGCTACCAGAACACATGAACCCCCCCCCGTCAGAGTCACTCACTGAGGAAACGCTAATAAAACTCTGACTGACTGACTGTCTGACTGACTGACTGCCGTGTTGGGCGAGGTTATGGAGTTACGTTCCCAGTCCGCCGCTCTTCCCCCACGCACGGTTCTGACCAACGCACACAAAGTCCCCCCCGTGAATGTATGCGCCATTAAAATACCCCGCCGCCGATGAGTCAGCCGTCTCCGAATACGACGTGAAGACGCCTCGCTCGAGGACCAAGACGGCGCTACCTGCCCTGGAGGACGCGACGCCGGCTCGCCGCGTGTTAACATATGTTCTGCTCGTGTATCATCAACCAAACCGACCAACCACGGCGGGGGGGGGGCGGATGTGTCACAAATTTGATTTGCACCAACTCCAAGCTTCCGGGCACGTGAGTCATTCGCCGTGTTTTCTCATTTTTCCAAAGTAAACAGCGCTGTACACCGAAGCACGTATTTCACATTAGCGGAGAGACGACAACTGCTGAAGAAGTTCCACCCCCAAAATAAAAAGTACCCGGTTCCCATCCAGGGGCTGGCTGGCTCTGGCTGGTAGCCTCCACCCCCCAGCACCCTGA
>PIJE02001092.1:98745-108745 GCA_002895965.2 Coryphaenoides rupestris | reverse complement strand
GCAGATTGACTGCCCTGCACCACGCCCGCCCCGCCCCCCCCCCCCGTGGAAGACATGTTGTCCTGGCGCTGGGAGAGGGAGGGTAGGTGGCCACGCTGAGGTCAGAGCCATTACGGCACGTCGGGTGGCGGCTGACGGACGGCGTGACGTGAGGGACGGGCCGATACAGTCCCCCCGAGACACAGAGAGAGAGAGAGAGAGAGAGAGAGAAGAGAGAGGAGAAGAGAGAGAGAGAGAGAGAGAGAGAGGGACGCGTTCGGATTTTCGAGCGAGGCGTGACGGACTGGATTTATAATTGAAAAGAGAGGGAGACAGAGACAGATGAAGAGAGAGATGAATTGAAATTGAATTGAAGGGACAGAGAGAGAACGAGCGAGAGAGAGAGAGAGAGAGCGAGAGGACAGGCAGAGAGAGCGAGGACAGCAGACAGAATGAGAGAGAGAGAGAGAGAGAGAGAGAGAGAGAGAGAGAGAGAAAGAGAGAGCGAGAGACAGGCAGAGAGACAGATAGACAGAGAATGAGAGAGAGAGTGAGAGAGAGAGTGAGAGAGAGAGTGAGAGAGAGAGCCATGAGAGAGATTTAAGATTATGGTGGAGGATATCCGGGGACTGAAATGCGCAGTAAATGGGCAATAAGATAAAGTGACACATCAAAGAGTCATTTGCCAAATCTTGTATATTTACAGGGTTTATTTTTTTGCTGGTAATTTAGTGCTGAATTGTGTGCGGAAATGAATGCATCATTAGGGGGGGGGGGGGGACTCGCCGCCATTTCGGGGAATGAACTTAATGACCGAGTTACTCCCAAAGTACGATCCCGGGAAACAATTTAACGCGGGGCGGTAATAATGTTTGCTGATCCTCGGTGGCGTCAATTACCACCGCTATTTATTTTTGCGTGATTGGCATATATTAGGCTCTTTCAGGATTAATTTACTGGAAATTTGTTTTAATGCGAGAGGCTCCCGCGCGACAACTTCCCAATTAATCAGAAAAAAAAACCAGATTAATCGAAAAGGAGAGACCCAGGGAGCTGCCACGGGGATAGAAATATGCGGCCCCCCGTCTCGGGAATATGTGTGTTCAATCGTGGGTAATTATTCCAGCGCGCGCGAGAATTGATTTGACACGATATTTATTTGCCCCGCGCCGCCATTTTGAAAACACCTCGGACTCGGGACTAATTGCGCGCGTTCCTTTTCTTTCCAAATGCGCTTCCTTCCTGTCTCCCGCCTCAAGTCTGGTGAGTTCAGTGGCGCTCGTGGTGATACACAATAATATAATAGAATAATATAATAGAATAATGAGATGAATTTAAATAATAAGCTCATGTTCATCGCGCTATCTTGGCTATCTTGGTGATCATGGCGCCCAGTTCATTTCCCTCCACTCTTGACGCGACGTGTGTGAATATTTTAATTTGCATTGTAGAGCCAAAAGCTTCATTGCGTGTGTGTGTGTGTGTGTGTGTGGTTGTGTGTGTGTGTGTGCACGCGCGCGAAAAAAAAACAACACACATTATATTTAATTGAGTGGGTTTCCGTGGCTGGTTGGTACACAAGTGTACATATTAATATTAATGTTCTTTTAGCATTTCCGTCCTCTGAACTATGCAGTAGTATCGCATAGTTATCTCATCGCTTACCCCCATTGGAACGATCGCTCGCTATGCACTGTACTGTACATCCATTGTGTGTCAGTGTGTGTGTGTGTGTGTGTGTGTGTGTGTGTGTGTGTGTGTGTGTGTGTGTGTGTGTATGTGTGTGTGATGGGGTGCAGGTAACGTGCACCACTCTCGCAAGCTACCTTCAGATGAGAGTTTTGTGGACCACATAATAGTCTGCCGTTCATCCGGCCCCCCCCCCCCCTCTAAAGGCCTCTCTCACTCACTCTACACCCCCACGACCACCTCCCCCGCCACCTCCCCCGTCACCCAATGCGGGGGGGGGGGGGGGGGCGGAGGGCGTGTCTTCCCAAGCGAGGGGTCCCAATGGGCCCCCCGTTTCCAGTCCGTCTCATCCTCCCATCCGTCGTACAGCAGATGAGGAGAAGAAGAAACCGGATACTGGCGGGTGGTGGTGGTGGTGGTGGTGGTGGTGGTGGGGGTGGTGGGGGGACGACTGGAAATCGCGGTGAATGGAAATTCGATTTCGTTGAAGTGCGCCAGGGAGGTGGGGCCTTTTGTTTCCGTGCCCCTCGCTTCATTTTTTCGCGTGTAATTCATTCACGCCAATGTCAAACTCACACTGAGCAATCACAATCACTGCTGCCAGTCAGTTTGTTTGGATTCAGTCATGGCTAATTTATGTCATTATTCCGTTCCATTAAGTAATTCTTGCCAGGAAGAGCTTTTTTTTTTCTTCTTCTTCTTTTTGGACTGTAAACCTGTATGAACTGAGGTCAATATTTAGAGGAGATTACAGGTTAAATGAACAGCAAACGTACACTGAGTATAGATATAGTAACAGGCGTCATTACAAATGAGCATGGCTCCGTTGGCTATGATGGAAATAACCGATATACAGTCCATGTGGGAATACATCACATTAATTAGTTACTAAACCAAATTCAAGGAGCTACTTAAAGTGCTTAAGAATGCTGACCAGAATTAATTTCACAATATTGATCACTGTTGGTCTCCTACCTCCACCAAGTGAGGGATCATCGACAATTGGCGACCAATTGGACACACAGTAAGTTGAAGTAGTTTGAACCGAAACTAGTCTGAACCGACGTGGCCCCAAACTCAGAATCCCATTCTACAGTATTTTGCTGTTTTTGGTTCGATGTGTGCGGCGCTTTTCTTTCCACTTGCATTTTCCCATATTTAAGCGGATGTCCCCGTTCAGGGATTTAATCATAAAGTCAGTCAAAATCCCAGTGACAAGAATAAAAAAATTATAAATATATACGAAACATGACAGACACTTACCGATTTTGAACTCCACACGGGGGAACTTGGGACCGAACAGCATTCCTTCACAGACACAGAAAGAGATGGATGAGGGAGAAGGGCGGAGGTTCGGGTGGTGGTGGTGGTGGTGGTGGTGATGGTGGTGGGTGTGTAGACGGAAAGAGAGAGAGAGAGAGGGAGAAAGAGTGAGAGAGAGGGATGGGGAGGGGAAAGAACACAAACAATATTAAAAAAATAAGAACAAATTGCTCCGCTATAATTTGGTTGGACATTTAACGTAACCCTTCATATTTTAAGTACGCAGGTGGCAGGCGGGTTTCCATCAGGAACATAAAGTCCGCGGAGATAGCGTCTTAATAGCGTGAGTGCAGAGGGCTCCCGAAACGCCACCGTGATTGATGGACCTGCTTCACTTTAGATTATGCAAATATCCAGCAGCCAAATCTATTTGTCCGACCACACCGCATGTCAGAAGCGGAGTCGGTACGTATCCATCGCCCGCCCCCCCCCCCACCCCACCACCCACCACCACCCACCACCCACACCCAGCTCCCAGCTCCCAGCTCCCAGCTCCCAGCTCCCAACCGCCCCCCCCACCCCCCCCAGCGCTTACGAGGTGGCGATTAGCCGAGAACTGTCTCTCGTTTGCCGCATTTTCCATTATAACGCCATCCCTCCCTCATTACCATACACCACAGGCGTCGGGCGTATCTATTACACACACGCGCGCGCACACACACACACGCACACACACACACACACACACACACACACACACACACACACGCACACACACACACAGCCACCTGCACACAGAGAGAGAGTGCGGCCCTACACCTGGCGTCGGTCACTTATCTCTGTCTCTGTCAGCCTGGGCACTGGCCGTACACAATCAGTCCCCACAAGGCTCATCGGGCGCCCTAATGGGCCACGGGATGCCGGATGGTTTGCCAGCGTGCGGCGGTGATGTCTCTTCAGAAGGGGGGGATCCTCTTCTCGCGACGACGATGGGCTGATGGTGAATATGCGAGAGGTAAGGTCCGCCTGCTTTTAGCTCAGGAAAAGGTCGCGCACAGGATTTATTTAAAGGTCTGACTGCCGAGCGCTTTGTCAATTGTGCCGAAGTACCCCCCCACCCCTTAGGAGAATGTGTTCGTTTCTGATGAAATCCAATGCAGTAACAGCACCGGGGAGGATTCCGCGTCGCTATTATCGATGACGCATTCGTCGGATGTGGATAAGCGCTCGTCAAAGGTGTTTTAATTCCTCTTTCATTGTGTCTGTTTTAACTTTGACTTGTTAATCTGCTCGTTTGGCAGCTTCCATCTGAAAAACAAACCTTTAAAACATGAAGGCTGCAGGAGGGTCCTCCGTGTCAGGTAGTCAAGTGAGGGATCATCAGGCTCTGTGATGTCTGCTATCTCTACAAAGCGAGGGAACATCAGTCTGTATGGTGTCTCCTACGTCTACCGAGTGAGGGAACATCAGCCTCTATGATGTCTCCTACGTCTACCGAGTGAGGGAACATCAGCCTCTATGATGTCTCCTACGTCTACCGAGTGAGGGAACATCAGCCTCTATGATGTCTCCTACCTCCAACAAGTGAGGGATCATCAGCCTCTATGATGTCTCCTACGTCTACCGAGTGAGGGAACATCAGCCTCTATGATGTCTCCTACCTCCAACAAGTGAGGGATCATCCACCTCTATGATGTATCCTACCTCGAACCGAACCTCTATGATGTCTCCTACCTCTAAGATGTCTCCTACCACCTGCCACTTGCGAGGTACTGACACTTTTGGGACTCCCAGCACACCGTGTATGGTTAAGGTTTGGCCTTCCCACAAGTGGCTTCCCGAATGCGATTCTTGAATCGTTGTACTCTGTGTGCCTACTACCGCACCGCAGGGACAGTAAAAAGATTGACTCTGCCCTACTTATACTGTCAAGCACAAAGGGATCACGGCTGGAAACGGTTTCAGCACGGTTTATAGGGAGAGGGTCAAGTGCACAGGCCAGAGGTCGGACGTGTTTTTTGTTAGCTCAGCCAAGGGAGCGCGGTCGAGGTCGAAGGGACGCTGTTGGAAGCTCCTTCACCAGAGGTAGACGAGGTCTTTGTGTGATGTGTGGCTGACAATGCGCTCAATAGCAGAAGAAAAACATTACTCTCTGATTTTCACTTGCGGATTGAGGATTTTTTTTTCTTCCGAATCACTCTATGAACCCGTTTGCGAGAGAAGAAAGAGGCTTCCGTCGTGAGATTTCCTTTCGTCTCAGTAAAAAGACATTTCAGAACAGGACACGATTTCACCGAGCGGAGCCCAGGATGCAAATTAGTGGGAGCAAATTTGAGGGAACAAATTGAACATTAGAGGCCACGCATCTGTACTTGCAGGAGGACACGTGTTTATAATTTGAGAGCCCAAACTAGCAATTTGGATGCTGACCAAATGTTAATATAAAACCACTAATTAGTCATTTGAGAAAACTAATTATAACACAGGCTATGTAAATATGCAGCGTGGTCTCATTGATCATCATCAAATCGGGACTCCTGAGCAGAATACAAGGCGCCATTAGTTGACAAGCGTTGTTATGTAATAAACTAAATAGAATCAAATAGTGAATTGTAAATTTAACATGCTTTTATCCAAAGCAGCTCAGTGTTTTAAACATTTAGACAATTATTGTAATATTTAACTGTACTGAGACAACAGCTACACAGTCGAAGAATAAGATAAATGTTGGAATACAGCCATTTGTATTTTCCAACACTGACTAAATGCAAATTTTCCAAATAATTGGTGTGCATTGTTTCATACAAGCAACTTCATAAGTCTGTGCTGAAATACAGTATGTGCTGTAAATTAATGGGCACTGGCCGTACACAATCAGTCCCCACAAGGCTCATCGGGCGCCCTAATGGGCCACGGGATGCCGGATGGTTTGCCAGCGTGCGGCGGTGATGTCTCTTCAGAAGGGGGGGATCCTCTTCTCGCGACGACGATGGGCTGATGGTGAATATGCGAGAGGTAAGGTCCGCCTGCTTTTAGCTCAAGAAAAAGGTCGCGCACAGGATTTATTTAAAGGTCGAACTGCCGAGCGCTTTGTCAATTGTGCTGAAGTACCCCCCCCCCTCCCCGTTAGGAGAATGTGTTCCTTTCTGATGAAATCCAATGCAGTAACAGCACCGGGGGGAGGATTCCGCGTCGCTATTATCGATGACGCATTCGTCGGATGAAGATCTCATGGATTCCCCCCGGAAAGGTTTTTTTCTCTTTCATTCCCAATTCGTCTTGTCATACTGATGGGAAATACTGATTGTCGGCATGACATGTATTTCCATCCTCCTTCCGTCCTAACATTTCCCTCCCTCTTGGTCACTAAGGGGGAAAACACTGCGTCGGTGCGGGGCGGGTGGGGGGGCTAATCGGTGAGTGCTACAGATGCAGGAAAGATGCCGTTCATGTGGCAGTGAGGTTTTCGTCCAAAATGCGCTTAATAGATCCAGATTCTAAGATATTCCCCCGTTTTAGTTGAAGATAAGGAGATAAGTGGAGCGCACTCATTTAGAAACGTCAGCACAACAACAACCCAAGTGCGGACGGCAGTCTGTGTCTGCTGGTCCCGACTGGGTCAGGTCTTCCTGACTTGTACATTTTGGAGTAAATGCGTGAACATAGCTCGCGGTCTTACAGGAAAGTATACCATGCGAGTAAAGAGAGACTCGATGTGGATAAGCGCTCGTCAAAGGTGTTTTAATTCCTCTTTCATTGTGTCTGTTTTAACTTTGACTTGTTAATTTGCTCGTTTGGCAGCTTCCATCTGAAAAACAAACCTTTAAAACATGAAGGCTGCAGGAGGGTCCTCCGTGTCAGGTAGTCAAGTGAGGGATCATCAGGCTCTGTGATGTCTGCTATCTCTACAAAGCGAGGGAACATCAGTCTGTATGGTGTCTCCTACGTCTACCGAGTGAGGGAACATCAGCCTCTATGATGTCTCCTACGTCTACCGAGTGAGGGAACATCAGCCTCTATGATGTCTCCTACGTCCAACAAGTGAGGGATCATCAGCCTCTATGATGTCTCCTACCTCCAACAAGTGAGGGATCATCAGCCTCTATGATGTCTCCTACCTCCAACAAGTGAGGGATCATCAGGCTCTGTGATGTCTCCTACGTCTACCAAGTGAGGGAACATCAGCCTCTATGATGTCTCCTACGTCTACCGAGTGAGGGAACATCAGCCTCTATGATGTCTCCTACGTCTACCGAGTGAGGGAACATCAGCCTCTATGATGTCTCCGACCTCCAACAAGTGAGGGATCATCCAGGCTCTGTGGATGTCTCCTACCTCCAACAAGTGAGGGATCATCAGGCTCTGTGATGTCTCCTACCTCGAACCGAACCTCTAAGATGTCTCCTACCACCTGCCACTTGCGAGGTACTGACACTTTCGGGACTCCCAGCACACCGTGTATGGTTAAGGTTTGGCCTTCCCACAAGTGGCTTTCCCGAATGCGATTCTTGAATCGTTTGTACTCTGTGTGCCTACTACCCGCACCGCAGGAGACAGTAAAAAGATTGACTCTGCCCTACTTGTACTGTCAAGCACAAAGGGATCACGGCTGGAAACGGTTTCAGCACGGTTTATAGGGAGAAGGGTCAAGTGCACAGGCCAGAGGTCGGACGTGTTTTTTGTTAGCTCAGCCAAGGGAGCGCGGTCGAGGTCGAAGGGACGCTGTTGGAAGCTCCTTCACCAGAGGTAGACGAGGTCTTTGTGTGATGTGTGGCTGATAATGTGCTCAATAGCAGAAGAAAAACATTACTCTCTGATTTCCACTTGTGGATTGAGGATTTTTTTTCTTCCGAATCACTCTCTGAACCCGTTTGCGAGAGAAGAAAGAGGATTCCGTCGTGAGATTTCCTTTCGTCTCAGAAAAAAGACATTTCAGAGCAGGACACGATTTCACCGAGCGGAGCCCAGGATGCAAATTAGTGGGAGCAAATTTGAGGGAACAAATTGACCATTAGAGGCCACGCATCTGTACTTGCAGGAGGACACGTGTTTATAATTTGAGAGCCCAAACTAGCAATTTGGATGCTGACCAAATGTTAATATAAAACACTAATTAGTCATTTGAGAAAACTAATTATAACACAGGCTTATGTAAATATGCAGCGTGGTCTCATTGATCATCATCAATCGGGACTCCTGAGCAGAATACAAGGCGCCATTAGTTGACAAGCGTTGTTATGTAATAAACTAAATAGAATCAAATAGTGAATTGTAATTTAACATGCTTTTATCCAAAGCAGCTCAGTGTTTTAAACATTTAGACAACTTATTGTAATATTTAACTGTACTGAGACAACAGCTACACAGTCGAAGAATCAGATAAATGTTGGAATACAGCCATTTGTATTTTCCAACACTGACTAAATGCAAATTTTCCAAATAATTGGTGTGCATTGTTTCATACAAGCAACTTCATAAGTCTGTGCTGAAATACAGTATGTGCTGTAAATTAATGGGCGGAAAAAAAATGTGCTATTACTTATAATTTATTATAAGTGAAAATAGAGATGTTACTTTTTTGCTATCCTTAAAAAAACCATTTATAGTAGATACAAATGCGTCTGTTTAGAACCTTCTGAGAAGGATTCACTCCTTCCTGGAGCTTTAACATGAAATACATACGCAAAGTACAATTTCCCGACTATCTCCCGGCTTCATGTGCATCTTCCAACGCTAAATTGAAAGAAAGTCAAGTGAAAACAAACACACTAAATGATGCAAATCATTTGAAACACTCAACACCCTCTTGAGAGCTAATCACGTCGAAATCCCGGCTGCGTCTCAACGGCTCGGCGGTAGCGAAGAAGCCGTGCAATCTCCATGCAATCTCTTGAGGTCTGTCGTGTAAACAGGTACCGCACGTCTGTGTATCCAGGCCCCTATAGAGGACCTGTTCACCGACACGACGACGTTCACAATGGAGTCACACGCATGACACTCACAAGCTAATTCCGCACGTATGCGGCGCCCCCGCTGGTTTTCACTTTCATCTCATCATCGTCCTCATCGACGCCCCCTCGTCACGGCGCTCCTCGGGGACCGATGTGGTCTCCTGTCATTGCCGGTGAAGCTTCTCCCGCGAGCGCTGATGAAACTTTAACAAGGCCGGGCTAACGCGTCGGGGGTCGCGCGGCTGCCGAGGGCCCTTCAGCGAGATGGGATGCGGCGGCGGCAGCTGTTTGCGTCCCGTTTGGAGTGCGAGCGAAGACCGCCGGGGACCGCCGCTTGTCACCGACACAGGCCTCTTACCTCCACTCATCTTCACATGTGACATCAAGAGCAACAACATCCTCTGGAGCGAGGGGGGGGGGGGCTAGCATGAAATACATGCATATTGATGGATGGGAGGAGGAGGAGGAGGAGGAAGAGGAGGAGGAGGAGGAGGAGATGGGTTGCAGGATGGATGGAAGGAGGAGGAGGAAGGAGGAGGGGAAGGAGGAAGAATGAATGGGTAGCAGGAGGATGGAAGGAGGAGGAGAGGCAGGAGGAGGAGGAGGAGGAGGAGAAGGAGGAAGATGAGATGGGGTGCAGGATGGATGGAAGGAGGAGGAGGAGTAGGAGGGAGGAGGAGGAGGAGGAGGAGGAGAAGGAGGAAGATAGATGGGGTAACAGGATGGATGAAGGAGGAGGAGGAGGAGGAGGGAAGGAGGAGGAGGAGAAAGGAGGAAGATGAGATGGGGTACAGGTGGATTGGGAAAGAGGAGGAGGAGAAGGAGGAAGAAATGAAAGATGGGGTACAGGATGGATTGGAAGGAGGAGGAGGAGGAGAAGGAGGAAAGATGAGATTGGGGTATAACAGGATTGGATGGAAGGAGGAGGAGGAGGAGGAGGGAAGGAGGAAGAAGGAGGAAGATGAGATGGGGTAACAGGAAGTGGATGGAAGGAAGGAGGAGGAGGAGGAAGAAGGAGGAAGATGAGATGGGTACAGGATGGATGGGAGGAGTTAGGAGGAGGAGGAGGAGAGAAGGAGGAAGATGAAGATGGGTTGCAGGATGGATGGAAGGAGGGG
>PIJE02001092.1:61781-84945 GCA_002895965.2 Coryphaenoides rupestris | reverse complement strand
TAGAGATAAGGAAAAGAAGAGAGGAGAGGAGAGAAGGAAAAGAGAGGTGATGAGGATAGTAGAGGAGAAGGGAATATATGAGGAGTGAAGAGGAGATGAGAGGAGACAAGGAGAAGAGAGGAGACAAGGAGAGGAGAGGAGACAAGGGGAGGAGAGGAGACAAGGAGAGGAGAGGAGACAAGGAGAGGAGGGAGACAAGGGGAGGAGAGGAGACAAGGAGGAGGGAGAGAGAAGAGAGAGAGAGAGAGAGAGAGAGAGAGGGGAGAGAGGGAGAGAGAGAGAGAGAGAGAGAGAGAGAGAGAGAGGGAGAGAGAGGGGAGCAGGAGAGAGAGAGAGGGAGAGAGAGCAAGAGGGAGAGAGGAGTGAGAGGAGCGAGAGAGAGAGAGAGGAGAGAGAGGAGAGAGAGAGAGAGAGAGAGAGAGAGAGGAGAGAGAGAGAGAAGGAGAGAGAGGAAGAGAGAGAGAGGAGCAAGAGAGAGAGAGAGAGAGAGAAGAGAGGAGAGAGAGAGAGGGGAGAGAGAGAGAGAGAGAGAGAGAGAGAGAGAGGAAGAGAGAGAGAGAGAGAGAGAGAGAGAGAGAGATGAGAGAGAGTAGGAGAGAGAGAGAGAGAGAGAGAGAGAGAGAGAGAGAGGAGAGAGAGAGAGAGAGAGAGAGAGAGAGAGAGAGGAAGAGAGAGGAGAGAGAGAGAGAGAGGAGAGAGAGAGAGAGGAGAGAGAGAGGAGAGAGAGGAGAGAGAAGAGAGAGAGAGAGAGAGAGAGAGAGAGAGAGAGAGAGAGAGAGAGAGAGAGAGAGAGAGGAGGAGAGAGAGAGAGAACTCTCTCTCTCTCCATGCTCTCTCTCTCTCTCTCTCTCTCTCTCTCTCTCTCTCTCTCTCTCTCTCTCTCTCTCTCTCTCCATGCTCTCTCTTCATCATCTCTCTCTCCATTGAAAATGACCTCTAAGCTGCTCAGGTTTTCTGCCCATTGTGTTTTGTCACAGCTCTTTGACAATGGAAGTGACATGGAGGAGAGGGATGAGTCTGAGACTGAGGATACTGCTGAGGAGGACCCTGAATATTATTATTATAATTATTATAATTATTATAGTTATTATTATTAGAACAAGACAAGACAAGAGAAGACCCTCCTGTTGTCTCTCGACCACCACTCGGACAGTTCCTTATTTTCCTTATTTCCAATTTTGGGTCAATCGGTGAAATTTGATGGTTGATGATTTACATATTTTGCCATAGCGGGAAGAGGGAAGATGTGTTATTTAAGGACTGTTCATGAGAAAGAAACAGAAAGTACCCGTCCATCACATAAACGTGGGTCACGATTGGAATTCTAATGATTTTCTCGCAGTCCAAATTTCCTCCAGGAAATTATGTAACCCCCAACTAACTATCCGGACACGGTGAGAACTTACGATAGCGTTTTTTTAATCGTGGTTCTGTAATTACGTGAACCTTGATCGTTGACCTGTACATCAAGCCAATTCAATTTGAGGATCTTGCTGGCGCCAAACGACAATGGCAATTTTAATTAATGTTCTGTATTAATAATTACCACAGCATGGCCACTAGAGGAGTTATCTTGATGATCCGCAAGTGGAGTACATTTAGTGAATAAATCGAAGTACCAAC
The DNA here is from genome assembly GCA_002895965.2 of Coryphaenoides rupestris. NCBI lineage: Eukaryota > Metazoa > Chordata > Actinopteri > Gadiformes > Macrouridae > Coryphaenoides > Coryphaenoides rupestris. Next base: position 83,322 of record PIJE02001092.1, on the reverse strand, counting down.
CTCGTGTATTGTCATGTATTGCCCCAATCATTATTTTTTGTACATAACCACACTTAGCGTATAGAAATATTGGCAGCACACCGTACCGATATTACGGCCAAGTGCTCTGCCACGGTTGCAAATGATAATTTAACTGATAATTAAAAACACGTGTCAGCCATTGATTGACAGTGTGGAGGTCATTAACCACCACCCAAGGTCATTAAATGAACATCAGGAAATGGGCGCGAGAAACCTGACAAGAAAGAAGCAGTTGAGAGTAATATTCTTAAAGCAGGTTAGAGTTTAACGAGAGAGAGAGAGAGAGAGACAGTCAAAGACACACAGACAGGCAGACAGACAGACACACACACACACACAGAGTTCAGGGACAGGCCGACTTCAGAGACGCAGGAAGAGTTCAGACAGACAGTCTCTCGACAGACAGACGTGGGAGAGAGACAGACAGACAGACAGACAGACAGTCCCGCGACAGACAGACTTGAAAGAGAGAGACAGACAGACAGACAGTCCCTCGACAGCACGTCTTCAGAGAGAGAGAGAGAGAGACAGACAAGACAAGACAGACAGTCCCTCGACAGCACTCGATAGTCTTCAGAGAGAGAGAGACAAACAGGACAAGACAGACAGTCCCTCAAGAGAGAGACAGACAGTCTACAGAGAGAGAGACAGACAAGACAAGACAGACAGTCCCTCGACAGCACTCGACAGTCTTCAGAGAGAGAGAGACAAACAGGACAAGACAGACAGTCCCTCAAGAGAGAGACAGACAGTCTACAGAGAGAGAGACAGACAAGACAAACAGACAGTCCCTCGACAGCACTCGACAGTCTTCAGAGAAAAGAGAGACAAACAGGACAAGACAGACAGTCCCTCAAGAGAGAGACAGACAGTCTACAGAGAGAGAGACAGACAAGACAAGACAGACAGTCCCTCGACAGCACTCGATAGTCTTCAGAGAGAGAGAGACAAACAGGACAAGACAGACAGTCCCTAGAGAGAGAGAGAGAGAGAGACAGTCTACAGAGAGAGAGACAGACAAGACAGAAAGGACAGACAGTCCATCAAGAGAGAGACAGACAGTCTACAGAGAGAGAGACAGACAAGACAGACAAGACAGACAGTCCCTCAAGAGAGAGACAGACAGTCTACAGAGAAAGAGACAGGCAAGACAAGATGGACAGTCCCTTGAGAGAGAGAGAGAGAGAGTGAGAGAGAGACAGACAGTCTACAGAGAGAGAGAGGGAGACAGACAGCTTACCAGCAGCCCGTCCCTCAGCGATGCCTCCCAGCCCCATGGGCTCCTCCGTGTCCACCCTGCAGTGTCCAGGATGCTGGCCCATGTCCTCCATCTGCCCAGGTTGTCTCGTTTTGTCCCCTCTCGTTGTTGTCCTCTCTCTCTCTCTCTCTCTGTCTCTCTCTATGTCTCTCTATTTCTGTCCTACTCCTGTCTCTCCACTCTTCACTTATTTTCTGGGTCTGGACTCCCACAGAATGACTCCCCTGTCTTTGTTCTGGGTCTTCGTTCGCAGGGCCTGACGCTACAGCTGACGCTAAGATACTAGCTCTGTATTAATAGCTAAGTGCACAAGGGGGGCTCATGCAGGGTTAAGCTCCTCCTTGTCGTTACCTCAATTGACTACAGCTGAATGCCCGAAACTGGGTGACTATCCCTGGGCGTGTCCACCTCTTAATATGCTAATGATCAAGTTTGCAACAACAGCTCTGTGAATTTGACCAATATCTCTGCCAACAATACTACAACAAGGTTCCTTTTTACCAACACTACCCCATCCACCTGCTCCGCGGAACGCCACGGAACGCCGACGCTCCGGGTTGCCTGTGCTCCAGGCGAAGAGATGCCGTCCTCTTAGACTCTGCCTCCTCCTCCTCTTCCTCCTCCTCCTCCTCCTCCTCCCTCTACTACCCTTGCTCTCTCTCCCTCTCCCTCTCTCTCTCTCTCTCCCTCACCCCGCTTGTCCCACTGCCAGCGAGGATGATGATGATGATGAGAATACCTGCTGGAAAACTAAGGTGGAGGAGTAGGAGCGAGCCGAGAGATCTGAGGTGGTGGCGCTAGCGCAGGAGTGAGACGACACAGGGGGAGGCAGACGGGGGATGGAGGGAGGGAGGAATGTGTGTGTGTGTGTGTGCGTGTGTGTGTGTGTGTGTGTGTGGCGGAGGAGGGGGGTTTGAGGAGAAGGGAGTGAGACACAAAAATGAATAAAGAGAGTGAGCTGGACAGAATTGATGTAATGTACGCTCCGCGCTCTATCCATCAATCTCAGCTGTCAGGCGTTCACCTAGAGAAGCCCGGGCAACATGATGATGATGATGATGATGATGATGATGATGATGATGCAGCCAGTACAGGCAGAACTCTCACTATTACTAACTGCTCTCTCTCTCTCTCTCTCGCTACCTCTCTCGCTCTCTTTCTCTGTTCATTGCGCTGCTGCTGCTACGACAAGGCAGTGATTCTTGATTTCTGCACCCCTCCACATCTCCACCCTCCCGCCACCCGCCACCACCTCCATCCACAATGGCAACCTTCAACACCACCCAACCACCAACACCACCACCACCACCACCACCACCGCCACCTACAAATCCACCCCCATTCCCGCGGCAGTTTCACTCTTCCGCAACAAGAAGCAATTAAGAAGAAGAAGCCGAACAGCTGAGCGCCATACGGACGGTCCAAGGTCTCATTTATAAAACATACGGCGTAGGATCCATACTAAAAAAAAGTGTCCTCGCGCACAAAAAGAGACGATTACAGTTCGCCGGGAAACGTGTGCACGTCACGATCACTCGATCAGCCGTACTAATGACTCGGGGGGGGGCGATACGTGGTGACGTTAGCGTGACGGCGAATCACGGCCAAACAACCGAGAGGAAGACCACGAAGAAGCAGAGACTCCGTCGTCAATGCAATCGGCGTAATGTGAGACGAACCCCGACGGAGACGTACTATACGCACCCCTCCACACTCCCGCCACCCGCCACCACCTCCATCCACAATGGCAACCTTCAACACCACCCAACCACCAACACCACCACCACCGCCACCTACAAATCCACCCCCATTCCCCCCATTTCGCTCTTCCGCAACAAGAAGCAATTAAGAAGAAGAAGAAGCCGAACAGCTGAGCGCCATACGGACGGTCCAAGGTCTCATTTATAAAACATACGGCGTAGGATCCATACTAAAAAAAAGTGTCCTCGCGCACAAAAAGAGACGATTACAGTTCGCCGGGAAACGTGTGCACGTCACGATCACTCGATCAGCCGTACTAATGACTCGGGGGGGGGCGATACGTGGTGACGTTAGCGTGACGGCGAATCACGGCCAAACAACCGAGAGGAAGACCACGAAGAAGCAGAGACTCCGTCGTCAATGCAATCGGCGTAATGTGAGACGAACCCCGACGGAGACGTACTATACCACCAGGTTGTGGAAAAACTTGGTTGGAATGGCCCCCCCACGTGTGACATCACAAGTGGGAAGTGTGTCCACCCAGATGTGTGGATGTATGGCAGATAGATCAGCCTACCGGTCGCTACAGTCCACCGGGTAGGCTGGTAGGCTGATCTATAATGTGCTGTAATATGTCTCCTTTAGGAGTTGCACCTTGACTAATCAGCGTTTTACAAACACTGATTTACATTTGGCAGACGCTTTAAAGCGACTTACAATGACTCACGATGAGCAACTGTATAACAACTAGCATCGTGCTCGGTGATATACTGTGTATGTGCACCGTATTAAAAGATGCTATTAAAAATATATTAGCACTCTCTGTTCTGCAATGCTTTACAGCTGTTGGATGTATCTTGGATTCCTACCTGAGGTGGTGGACTGGTGGTGGTGGTGGTGGTGGTGGTGGTGTGGTGAGGTGGTGGTGGGGGTAGTGGGTGGTGGTGGTGTTGGAGGTGGCGATGGTGGAGGTGCCGGTGGTGGAGGTGGTGGTAGTGCTGGTGGTGGTAGTGGTGGTGGTGGTGGTGGTGGTGGTGGTGGTGGTGGTGGAGGTGGTGGTGGTGGTGGTGGTGGTGGTGGTGGTGGTGGTGGTGGTGGTGGTGGTGGTGGTGGTGGTGGTGGTGAGTGGTTGTGGTGGTGGTAGATGGTGCTGGCAGCATGTCACCACGCTACAAGCCACCAACACCACCTCCACCCACCATCCACCCACCACCACCACCACCACCTCCACCACCACCACTCATCACCACCACACCACACCACCAACCACCACCAACATCACCACCACCACCACCACCACTACACCACCACACACTCACCACCACCACCCACCACCACCACCACCACCACCACCACCACCACCACCACCACCACCTCCACCACCACCACCACCACCACCACCACCACCACTACCACCACCAGCACTACCACCACCTCCAGGTAGGAATCCAAGATTACATCCAACAGCTGTAAAGCATTGCAGAACAGAGAGTGCTAATATATTTTTAATAGCATCTTTTAATACGGTGCACATACACAGTATATCACCGAGCACGATGCTAGTTGTTATACAGTTGCTCATCGTGAGTCATTGTAAGTCGCTTTAAAGCGTCTGCCAAATGTAAATCAGTGTTTGTAAAACGCTGATTAGTCAAGGTGCAACTCCTAAAGGAGACATATTACAGCACATTATAGATCAGCCTACCAGCCTACCCGGTGGACTGTAGCGACCGGTAGGCTGATCTATCTGCCATACATCCACACATCTGGGTGGACACACTTCCCACTTGTGATGTCACACGTGGGGGGGCCATTCCAACCAAGTTTTTCCACAACCTGGTGGTATAGTACGTCTCCGTCGGGGTTCGTCTCACATGACGCCGATTGCATTACACACACTCCACATCACCACCATCACCTACCACCTCCACTACCACCACCAACACCACTCCACCACCACCACCACCACCACCACCACTACCACCACCACCACACCACCACCACCACCACCACCACCACCACCACCACACCACCACTACTCCAATAACCACCAAGCACCACCACCACCCACCACCACCACCACCACCCATTGGGAGAGTTCCCAGAGTACGTCACTGTGACACGCTCCTTGAGCACATCTCGATCGCGCTGATTGTGCGCCTGAAACGCCACTCGACTCAATGTTCCACAGTAGCGAAGGCTATTTTTTTGTGGTGGGGGTGGTTGTCTTGGTGGGGTGTTAACCACAAAGACGGTTACTTACTCACACACCCTAGCTCGACAATCGCGCACCACGCCAGGTGGCTAGCCAGTCCCACACATTTTCCCACAAAACCAACTAAGCCAGGCGGTCGCAGTCAACACCATATCCCACGGGGTTACACCACCTGTTCCACCGATCCTTAATTCCCAGTCTCTCCATGCAAACCGGACGGCATCCCGTGCCCCGATGTCGAAACTCAAGCTTCAGGGGAACCAATGTACGGATTCCTGTTCCTACAGGCCCGTGGACCAGACAGCTGTGACCGCATACTACTCACCCTCACCTCCGCCCAAGGCGATCATCTCGTCGCGGGGAGCATTGGAGCTTTCGCATTCCTCAGTCTCACACTGTACGCATTCTTTGATGGATCTCGAGATAAGGTATGGTGTAGGGTTGGTGGTGGTGGGGTGGAGGTGGTGGTAGTGGTGGTGGAGGTGGTGGTGATGATGGCGGTGGAGGTGGTGGTGGTGAGGGTAGTGGTGGTGGTGGTGGTAGTGGGTAGGTGGGTGGGCGTGGACGTGATGGTGAGACAGCACGGCTGATGAAATATTTGTATTTTAATTTGATTTAAGATGTGAGTTGTCTTACTTAGCCTGTATCTGTTCAACGTGAAAGGTACTTATGGAGTAGGCGTGGCTCACCAGTACTCGCGCAAATACAAATCACACTCAGAAATAAAACACAAAACCTGTGCGAGGCATCGTTACACAATCGGGCTTCAACTCACCCCCTCACCGTCATCTCATCTCTGTCGACGACCTCCCCCCTGCTGTCTCCAAAATGTTCACTGGTAGGCCACGGGTCAGAGGTCAGGTTTACTTTTTATAGATCACACATGTTGCGTGGGAAGTGGCGTAGTTCCCCCGTCGTTTTTTTCCGCGTACACCACGGTTCTACACGAGCACCCCGGCGAGTTCTATTTGAAGACCGAAATGGGGAGACAAAGTCAGAAGAGCGATCAGGACGGAGGGAATTACATGACGAGATGTGAGGATGAGGATTGGGGCTGAGATCAACCTTTCTTGGAACATATTCTGTAAGATACACAATTTACGTTGCATTTTGTTTAGTTTGCTCTAACGCATGACCACAACAGTAAGACCCCTTCTGAAGACATCTCAGTGTACTTTCAGCTCCCCCCAGAAGACCAGACAAACCGACAAACACAGGTAGTCTAGTCCAGGGACGCCTTAATCCGGACACCTGGTAGTCCCCAGCGGACCACCTGAAAGCAAAGAAATAAACCATCCGCGCCCTGTGTGGGTCGTGCTATTGAAAACAAACAGAGAGAGACTGGCTCCTCCAGAGAGAATAATCTGGTCTTTTTCTTTATTTCCACAAGGCCTGGACTACCGGAACTTAACCACGTCTTCCTCCATCCTCATCCTGTGCCACGGTTTGGACTAATCCGTGTGAGTCGGTGAATGAATGACAGAGCAGGCGGTGACAAGATAGCACGCTGGGCACTCTCTCTCTCTCTCTCTCTCTCTCAGTGTGTGTGTGTGTGTGGCGACGGCTGGTTTAACCTGTTGGGCCCTTGATTAGCCAAATGAAGTGCACCCTCTAAGTATGATAGCCCTGACCCCAGACTAGACTCTTACACTCGGGCGCAGGTGAGGCTGGCTTAACCAGCCCACCAACCACGAACCCACACCGACACTACACACACACACACACACACACACACACACGCACACACACACAACACCCAGCACACACACTGCGACGGTTACCTCGGTGCTGCAATGGAAACTGGGGGTGTGGAAACCACACACACACACACACACACACACACCACCACACACACCACACACACACACACACACACACACACACACACACACACACACACACACACACACACACACACACACACACACACACGCACAGGAATGTGTGTTAATTGAGGTGGCAGAGGAGAACTCAATAGCAGCACTTGATTATAATGATTGTAACGACTGTTCTTAAGGACGTTGTCACCAACACACTGTACGCTCTATCTCTGATTACTGTACTATTTGCTGTGAGTTTAGGTTGAGTTCATTGTCGGGGAGGCTGCTGGCACTTATTGGGACATGATTTGCGCTAACAATGATACCCACAAGTCTCGGCTGTACATCACACAGCAAATTACTGTGCACTTGTTCCACAATGAATTCTCAAGTAGAATACTACTTAGCATTATACTCTGTGTACAACAAAGGGCCGGGCAACATGGCCAAAATGTTCTATCCCGATAAAGATTATTTAATCACGATAATGATTTACTGTACGGCACGGTAGAGCATGTTTTCTGGTAATTCAATAAATAAATAGTCTAAAATAACCCCATTGTACGTCCTATTTTTGTATACAACAGTATATGAAATGATTTTTGATGAATAATCATCCAGTATGGGGATCTAATGACTAAGTGGGTCTGACACAGACTGTGAGACAGGACAGAGCACTGACACAGACCGTGAGACAGGACAGAGCACTGACACAGACCGTGAGACAGGACAGAGCACTGACACAGACCGTGAGACAGGACAGAGCACTGACACAGACCGTGAGACAGGACAGAGCACTGACACAGACCGTGAGACAGGACAGAGCACTGACACAGACCGTGAGACAGGACAGAGCACTGACACAGACTGTGAGACAGGACAGAGCACTGACACAGACCGTGAGACAGGACAGAGCACTGACACAGACCGTGAGACAGGACAGAACACTGACACAGACTGTGAGACAGGACAGAGCACTGACACAGACTGTGAGACAGGACAGTTTGTTGTTTGCTTCAAGGGTTATGAATTGGAACGCCGAGGGCCACGGTGGTCTGTCTGTGTAACCTGTAACTCTGACACACACCTAATAAAAACTGAACAGATTGATACGACCACAAACTCTATATATCTACAGTATATACAGTATACAGTATATACAGTATACAGTATATATACTACGGCACCGCTGTGTTACAAGAGAACAATACCTCAGCTTTAACCCCGTAACCACTGACCGCTAACGGAAGACCCACACAGACCCTCAATAGGCATCAGTCAGACGGTGGGCGTGTTTGTGTGTGTGTGTGAGTGTGTGTGTGTGTGTGTGTGTGTGTGTGTGTGTGTGTGTGTGTGTGTGTGTGTGTGTGTGTGTGTGTGCGTGTGTTGTTGTGCTGATGTCGGTGTGTGGGGGTGGGTCCGGAGCGGGGAGCGGGGGGCGGGCGCCAAGGAAACAAATGGAGATAAATTGGTCCCTGCAGGAGCAATAAGACCACAGATGAATCCACTCTACCGTCTACAGAGGCTTCCTCCTCACCAGTCGACTGCCCCCGCCCCCCACCACCCCCCCTCCCCCTCCTCCCAGTGCTTATCTCTCTATCTACACCTTAATTCTCTCTCTCTCTCTCTCTCTCTCTCTCGCTCACGCCTTCCCACACCGTTGTCTCCTTCCCACCACTCTCTCTGCAACAACCACACACACACACACACACACACACACACACACACACACACACACACACACACACACACGACACACACACACACACACACACAGATACAACCACACACTAACACACACACACACACACACACACACACACAACAACACACACACAACACAACACACCACACACACCACACACATGCATGTACACAGTGAGCGCCATGCAGCAAAGGGAAATAGCGTCTGGTACACACAAATAGGTGCACAGTGGCCACGCACCCAAACAACAAGGGGAACTCATACTCGGTGCACACCACACACACACCACACATATATACAGTATATGCACAGGCTTTTGCACTCTCTCTCTCTCCTCTCTATTTCTATTTCTCTCTCTCACACACACACACACACACACACACCACACACACATTCATCCACAACAAAATCCATGCACCCACTATGACTCTCTCTCTCTCTCTCTCTCTCTCTCTCTCTCTCTCTTCTCTCTATTTCTATTTCTCTTCTCACACCACACACACACACACATTTCATCCACACAAATCATGCCTCCCACTATGACTCATCTCTCTCTCTCTCTCTCTCTCTCTCTCTCTCTCTCGATCTCCTCTCTCTCTCTGCTCTTCTTCTCTCTCTTACACCACACCACACCCAAACACCACCCACAAAGTGCCAAACAGGGGCGGTGTGGTGATCCATTAACATTCTAATAGGCTTCTTTTTAAGACGACATGTGTTGTCTTATTAGAGGCTGACGGATAGAGGAGGCCGGGGGAAAATCAATAAGACAACGCGCCGGGGATGCCGGATTGAAAGACCCCGCTAAAGAGAAGGGGACGGTGGGCTTAAACGTGCCCTTTTAACCTATTCAGCCTCAAAGCCAGGGTGATCGTATCGCCACGTTAAAGGCGCTGTGAGCGATATTTCTTATGTTAAAATAAGTGCAAAGTAGCTCTACATCCCGACGGGCCATCACTGATGTAGATGTGTTTGGTCCCAGTAACATGGGTCGCCCAGTGCCACCACTCTAGTAAACTAATAAATAGAAAAATTATAATATCCTGGTATCCTCGTTCCCCACTGTATCCAATCAGGAGAGAGAACCCCCATTAAGAGGCGGGATTTCAGCGTCGACTTACAGGGCCTTTAAGCTTACTTCACCAGGCAGGTTGACCCTCATTTGAATGGGTTAGGGGGGCCTATACACGCCTCTCCCACATCACCGAGGGAAAACCAGTCCAGCCAGTCACTTGATGATGAGTCAAGGGCTTGTACTTGTCGTGGCAAGGCCCCCCCGCTACAGGGCTTGTACGACTCGCAATGACCGCTTCCGTTTTGTGGAAGCATAGGAGCATTGTGAAGTTAGTTATTATGTTAGTCGTCCTGCGTGGGGTCAACGTTTGCAGGGGCACTGCTGCAGAGGTCAGGTCAGGAGAACATTCTTTCCTTTTCCGTATGCGGCCTGGATCGTCTAGTCTAGTCTAGTCTCGTCTCGTCTAGTCTAGTCCAGTGGCGAGGGCGATCGATTCCCACCGGCCTAAAGATTCTGGGTTCGATCGTCGGTCGTGAGGGATGTCTGGACTCCCCTATCTGTTCCTTAACGACCTGTGTCTGAACTCCCCGTAAGTCGCTGACTAAGACAGCAGAGAAGAGATATCTGCATGGGGGGGGGGGGGACACTTTGTCTTCCGTAGTCCTCGTTGGGAAAACAAACTCTAAAATGCACACACACACACACACACACACACACACACACACACACGAAAAATGGAGTTAAGTCGTCGCATTTTGTTATTCTTTTCAAGAATTGTTAGATTCATGCTCGTCAAGGATTGTCAATATTGAAGATGTTCAGCACGATCTCTTTTGATGAACTTTGAAGAACTTGGAAGACGACAACATCATCCTCATTGAGTCATGTTCATTGTTGGACATTTCTCCACTTATATGTAAAATGAACGCCCGCCGTCACGGCGCTTCGCTAAAAGAGGACAAAGGACTATTTTTTTTAGGTCGGGTAGAATCTCTAACAATCTCTCAGTCGGTCCGGTGCATTTGTTTGCTTCCACGGTTGAAAAGCGATGGAAGTCATGACAGAAAAATATCGACTGAATCGCTGCATTGTTAAAGCAAGGCCATTAAAAATGAATCTGTTGCAGAATTTAATCAACGCAAACTGAGGGCTGAAGAGAAAACGCAAAAGCACACGTTTCAAAAAATACAATATTCCACATTTGGGCAACAAATCATCCTTAATGTTGAACAACGTCATAAGAACATACTGTCGACATAAATGACTAAATGATGTGAACAATATTACTTTACTTCCCATCCACTGCACTGTGTGTTTACTTGCATTATAACAATAAGTCGCATAATCGCATATTATCACTTCGTCTAATATGGATTAAAGATGCAATTGAATCCGTTTCCTCGGCACGATGTTATCCCCCCGGCCGGTATAATCTATGGCCTCGTGAGACCGCGCTGATATCCCACGTTTTGCGTTTCACAATGATTAACAGTCTGGCCTCGGCTCGGGCTCCAGTAGAGCCTTCTGTGCAGATTGGGGGGGACTACCTGTGCCTTCTTTTAACATCGATATTCAGTCTATTTCTGATGAAAAACCAGCACCAGTTTCCAGCTCCGTAGATTGCTACAGATTCCTTGGGCCCCGGCCGTTATAACGTGTCTGACGTTCGGTCTGCTGCTTGTTCGTCGTGAACTCAAAACATTCGTTGGTCCTAACGTTTAAAAAGGAAAGAAAAAAAATCCCACAAAAAAGGCGTTCGACTGAATCGAGGCTCGACCGAACCGCAGAGAGAAAAAACCAGAAACAGAAACAGTGAACCGGGGAGAACGAGATCGGGGGGGCGGCTGCTGTATAATCATCACCTTGAGGACTCGCTGACGGCGGCAAACACCGCTCCCCCCTCTCTCCTCCACCCCACCGTTCCCCGTGTTCTTTTCCCAGCTCCTTCTCAGAGGACCGAGGCTCAGTCGTGGCTGAGGATTCATCACTTTGTAGATCACGTGTCAGGCCAATACATTGTCTTCTAATGTTCCTCTATCGACATGCGCAGCAACATTCTACAGCCTCGAGACACAAAGGGCAAACAGAGTCGATTGAGATGTTTTTTTTTTTACTCCCTACAGCTCGTAAGAAGGATCTGAGCACTTTTTAGATTCACCGCACGTGTGTGTGTGTGTGTGTGTGTGTGTGGTGTGCCTGCAGCGTGCCCTACACACACGCACACACCATTGATTGCGCAATGAGTTAAATGTTCTCGATTAAAGTTCTCAAAAGCATCAAACCTTATGAAGACTTAACCAAGGACATCGTCTCTATAGGCGCGCTGTCGCTACGTTATGTTTGCCTTGCGTGGTGGACGCCGCCGTCGCCGTATGAATGGCTGAACGTGAGGCAACGTAAAGCGCTTTCAATGAAATAAAGCGCGATATAAATGCAACCCATTTAACCGTTTAATATTTAGTTATTGAGCAGACGCTGTCATAGGTATTATACAGATATACAGTCGGTCACTCTGGAGCGGGGAGGCGTCCAGCTCAAGGATAACAGCAGGGAGGCTATAACGGATATTGAGGATCAAACCTGGTTGTCCTGCATTTCAGCTGAGACTCTACACTATGCCGACCCCCCCCACCCACCCACCCACCCGCCGCCAATAGACTTGTCAATGTTTGTCTTTAAATCAAAATATTGCCCTGAGACTTGACGAGAATATCATCAGAACGCAATATCGACTCGGCAATACGACGGCGAGTTGAAGATGAAGACAGCGACGTCGTCGACAGCAATGCAATCGAGTACAATGGCATTGTTCCTTTGGTTTGTTGTTTATCGTGCGGCCACACAAACCCGAGAGCTTTGATACCGAGCGACAGACCTCTTGTCACTCAACCGTGGAATCAGAATCACAATCTGAATTAGTATATTTTGCACAAAAGCACATTTGCATAGAAATCTGACAAAGAGATGCGGTGAGGTCGACGCATTAAAAGACAGAAAGCAACACGAGCTTAGCGAAAAATATGAACGAAATAGTCATCAACAAAACACACTCAATCGAACACCACAGAATTATTCATCAATTCAAAGCATCAATACAGATACGTCCATTTAATACATGCACCTTTAGAGATGAATACAAGGAACCAGTTCGCGGCTCTCTGTGGGCGGACCCTTTGTGAGAATGAATAAATCGGTTCGGGTTTTCAGGAAAGATTAAGAAAAAAAAAGCAAGAATGGGCCCGGCGCTGGCGTTTGATTCGCTGGTGTGTGCCGGCGCCAAACGCAGGGTTAAACCGGGGGGATTTGAACACACGTCTCCTTGGTTCCCATGCCAGGGACGTTTGGACGACTGTACAAGTTGAGTTGTCAGGACCGCTAACAGCGACGTCGGTGGATACGCAGGAAATCGAGAAACGTAATCTTCTAAATTGCTCCGGTGGCTACAGAGAGGGAAAAGCAAAAGGTTGTTGTTGTAAATGTGTACGGGGACACGCTCGGGAACACAGGAAAATGGATGAATTACTGTGAGAGCGATGCATCACTTTGGCGATGCATCACATTGCATTGCATTGTGTTGCAGTAAAGCAGCACAAGTGCATCCAAACGCATGTTCAAATATATCGCTGGTTCAGAGAGACGTGTGTGTGTGTGTGTGTGTGTGTGTGTGTGTGTGTGTGTGTGTGTGTGTGTGTGTGTGTGTGTGTGTGTGTGATGTGGAAATTATCTCCACATACTTCAAAACCCAGACCATAAGAAAATAACAAAATGTGCCTTCCCAGTCTACAAGTTACCCAGTTATATACACACGTGTCGTGCGCTGGAGTAATGCACAGTAATGCACAGTAATGCACGGCGCAGCGCAGTGACTCAGGTGGAGCAGGAGATCGTCCAGCACCGGAAGGTTGCCGGTTCGATCACCCGGACGAGGTGCCCCTGAGCTAACGAACTCAAACTCCAGGGGCTCCTGAAGAGCTAGCTGGCTGGCTGGGCCGTCGCCTCGCGTCGCTGACCCCCCCGCCGACCCCGCCGCCCGGTGTAATTTGTAATTTCGCAATTTGTAAAGCGATTTGGACGAGCTGAGCGCTGTGTAAACGCTAAGTGTACCGCGTTTATAGCGTCAGGCGGACCGGTTATACGCGGACAGTGTCGACGAATATTGCCGAGGCTAACTGCTACTAAGTACTTAACTGCTGTGCGGAAGCCGAACGGGCCCAACTTAAACAGAACAACGTCAAAACGGTCCTTTCTATTACAGTAAAAAAAAAAGACAAATTCGATTCAAAGCGTAATAAAAAAATGGTGGAGCACATGAGCTGGACTGGCCGGTTGTCCTACCTGGCGACACTGTGGCTCCATTTACATCGTCATTAGCGGCCCTTCGGAGCTGGCCGTCATGGCCGCCGAGCTATACCACGGCGTGTTTAATATTACAATAGAGAATGGTTTAAGGCTCGGTCTGAATATTTGAGCGCCCTTCCTTGAGGCGCTGATTGAAATCCCCCCTTCCTCCCCTCCCCTTCCCTTCCCTTTCCCCTCCTCCTCATCCTCATCCTCATCCTCGTCCTCTCAGCCTTCCTCTCCTGCTGGGAAATTGAGGTGAGCGTGCTGAGAGGGCCCCCCTTCTTCCCCTCACATCCGTGGCCGCTTCATACAGGACTCATTATGCATCTCTAAAGCCCTGCATTATTCACCACCCCCCCCGCCCCCCCCCCCCCCCCCCCCCTCCCCACCCCACCCACACACACACACACACACACACACACACACACACACACACACACACACACACACACACACAACACACACACACACACACACACACACACACAACACACACACACACACCACACACAACACACACACAACACACACACACAACCGCACATACACAAGACAAGACAACACAACACAAGACAGTTTGGCGCATGTCCGCCTCTCACACATCCGCTTTCCCCCCCCCCCCCCCCCCCCCCAGTGAATCCGTTATATTCGCCGCACAATATACGGGCAACCAGACGTCCTCCTATATTTTTCCGGAGCGGCTTGGTTCACGCGGAATCAGTGAAATAGATTAAAAAAAAAACGGGGAAATGAACGGTAAAATAATTCCGAGGCCTGCCGGACAGAAGCGAAAAAAACGCAAAGCGGCGTCGCGGAAATAACGCCGTCCTTGGAGCGTCGAACAGGCGGCCCCCCGATCACGATCCCTGCCGTGACTAAAAGTCGTTCTGCTCATCATGTTTTTTTAATATATTTATATAGATTTGACTTCTGCTCAACCCATGCAGAGAGTAAGAAAGAAAAAGGAGGGAGGAGAGAGAGGGTCTCCTTCATGTGTGTCTGGGTGTCTCGGTGGCTTGTTGTTGTTGCAGAGAAAAGCTGGAGTCCCCCAACTAATTGCCTATCAAATCAAAAGGCACACAGCGCTTCTGGGAACCGGCGACCACTGAAGGGGTTTTTTTGCCGTTCTCTCCTTTCAAACAAACATGGGCCCCGGCACACACACACACACACACACACACACACACACACACAGCCCCCGCATGCACACACCACACACACACACACACACTCACACACACACACACACACACACACACACACACACACACACACACACACACACAGGGGGGGCCCCCGCTGCGTCCCTGCATGCCAACTGCTGCTGCTGCAGAGCCACACACACACACACACACACAAATTGCGAAATTACAAATTACACCGGGCGGCGGGGTCGGCGGGGGGGTCAGCGACGCGAGGCGACGGCCCAGCCAGCCAGCTAGCTCTTCAGGAGCCCCTGGAGTTTGAGTTCGTTAGCTCAGGGGCACCTCGTCCGGGTGATCGAACCGGCAACCTTCCGGTGCTGGACGATCTCCTGCTCCACCTGAGTCACTGCGCTGCGCCGTGCATTACTGTGCATTAAACTGGGTAGCTTGTAGACTGGGAAGGCACATTTTGTTATTTTCTTATGGACTGGGTTTTGAAGGGTGTGGAGATAATTTCCAAACGTGTGACCAGTGGAGGGTAAATCAGACGACTGTAAAAGGTGGGATACAGGATACAGTGTTAAGTCATTTAAGTTTAAGGAGACGAGGCGGTGTAAGGGGTCAGATCATTCACATTATTTTTTTTAAATGCTTTAATATTAACCACGAGCAAAAGTGCTCAATTTGTTAATATGACGGCGGTCTGACGTTGCATCTGCGTCATTCTGAACTCAGGGCATTGATGCAACGGGCCGAAGGCTTCGGTAAGAGAGGCTTCTTCAGCGTTTTCTGCTTAGTAGGAAAAATACGTACGAGTACAAATGAATAATTGAGATGTTTCGGGGGTTTCTTTCTTTTTGCCTCAACCCCTCTTTGAATACCGAACAGATCTTCCTTTGGCAAGCACGGCTCATTTGAACATTTCTACGACGAGAAAAAAGAGAGCGTCGGATATTTTACTAAATTACATTTCCGTCTGTCCGGATCCGCCGTCATTTGGAATTTCAAAGCGGAGATTCAAGAGGTTATATGTGCGACACAGCGACACCGTGACCCCGTGAAATGAACATTCACACCGCAGGTTTTAGGATGTAGAACACATGAAGATATGAAGATACTAATCGCCATTAGAACACAACATGACACGTAGAATAAATACGACAAATTCTACGATGACCTTTGCATGTAAACTCATGAATTCTGGATCCTGTATGTGTGTATGTGACGATTAAACATCTTGAATCTTGAATCTTGAAATCAATAATTCAGAATAATTTCAGGGAGTGAGCGTCGAACATTCTCATTCAGCTGTGTACATTTTGCAACATCAGCAAATATTGTACAGAAATGCTACGCAATTGGAGTAATTATGTTATTACACACGAGTTGTACTGTAAATGTACCGCCATGATGTGTACTATCTCATCTGGTCTCGTCTTGTACGACTTTCCAGACGTCAACGAAGCATTTTTTCTTCTTCTTCAGTCCACTGGGGGGGGTGGTGAATAATGCAGGGCTTTAGAGATGCATAATGAGTCCTGTATGAAGCGGCCACGGATGTGAGGGGAAGAAGGGGGGCCCTCTCAGCACGCTCACCTCAATTTCCCAGCAGGAGAGGAAGGCTGAGAGGACGAGGATGAGGATGAGGATGAGGAGGAGGGGGAGGAGGAAAGGGAAGGGGAGGGGAGGGAAGGGGGGATTTCAATCAGCGCCTCAGGAAGGGCGCTCAAATATTCAGACCGAGCCTTAAACCATTCTCTATTGTAATATTAAACACGCCGTGGTACAGCTCGACGGCCATGACGGCCAGCTCCGAAGGGCCGCTAATGACGATGTAAATGGGCCACAGTGTAGTCGTCCAGGTAGGACAACCGGCCAGTCCAGCTCATGTGCTCCACCATTTTTTTTATTACACTTTGAATCGAATTTGTCTTTTTTTTTTACTGTAATAGAAAGGACCGTTGTGACGTTATTCTGTTGAAGTTAGGCCCGTTCGGCTTCCGCACAGCAGTTAAGTACTTAGCAGCAGTTAGCCTCGGCAATATTCGTCGACACGTCCGCGTATAACCGGTCCGCCTGACGCTATAAACGCGGTACACTTAGCGTTTACACAGCGCTCAGCTCGTCCAAATCGCTTTACAAATTGCGAAATTACAAATTACACCGGGCGGCGGGGTCGGCGGGGGGGTCAGCGACGCGAGGCGACGGCCCAGCCAGCCAGCCAGCGCTTCAGGAGCCGCTGGAGTTTGAGTTTTGTTAGCTCAGGGACACCTCGTCCGGGCGCTGCGCCGTGCATTACTGTGCATTACTGTGCATTACTCCAGCGCACGACACGTGTGTATATAACTGGGTAACTTGTAGACTGGGAAGGCACATTTTGTTATTTTCTTATGGTCTGGGTTTTGAAGTATGTGGAGATAATTTCCAAACGTGTAAATCAGACGACTGTAAAAGGTGGGATACAGGACACAGTGTTAAGTCATTTAAGTTTAAGGAGAAGAGGCGGTGTAAGGGGTCAGATAATTCACATGATTTTTTTTTCAATGCTTTAGTATTAACCACGAGCAAAATTGCTCAATTTGTGCTTAACATGACGGCGGTCTGACGTTGCATCTGCGTCATTCTGAACTCAGGGCGTTGATGCAACGGGCCGGAGGCTTCGGTAAGAGAGGCTTCAACGCGTTTTCTGCTGAGTAGGAAAAATACGTACGAGTACAAATGAATAATTGAGATGTTTCGGGGGTTCTTTCTTTTTGCCTCAACCCCTCTTTGAATACCGAACAGATCTTCCTTTGGCAAGCACGGCTCATTTGAACATTTCTACGACGAGAAAAAAGAGAGCGTCGGATATTTTACTAAATTACATTTAGTTTGGAATTTCAAAGCGGAGATTCAAGCGCTTATATGTGCGACACAGCGACACCGTGACCCCGTGAAATGAACATTCACACCGCAGGTTTTAGGATGTAGAACACATGAAGATATGAAGACACTGTCGCCATTAGAACACAACATGACATGTAGAATAAATACGACAAATTCTACGATGACCAAAGGGCAAAACAAGGTGAAGTTCGCATGTAACCTCATGAATTCCGGATCCTGTGTGTGTGTATGTGACGATTAAACATCTTGAAATCAATAATTCTGAATAATTTCAGGGAGTGAACGTCGAACATTTCTCATTCAGCTTTGTACATTTTGCGAAGTATTGTACAGAAATGCTACGCAATCGGAGTAATTACGTCATTACACACGCGTTGTACTGTAAATGTACCGCCGTGATGTGTACTATCTCATCTGGTCTCGTCTTGTACGACTTTCCAGACGTCAACGAAGCATTTTTTCTTCTTCTTCAGTCCACTGCTCACAGGACAACTTTTTTTATTCAACCCTCAAGAAAGAGCGATATTGATCACCGGGGGGGTTTCAATTTAAGTCACCGTGTGCTGCGTTTACCAACAACAAAAGGAAGGTTACAGACAGGTATGTACGCCCCCCCCCCCCATATAACGCCATATATTCCCGTGAAAGCCTTGAATGTACTCATGTCTGTGTACATCTCAGCGTGTATTCGAGTTTTGTTCATCGCCATTCATCCGCATACACGGTACACTGGAACCACTGGAACCACAGAAATACAACATAATATAAAATACAACGGTACAATTACAAGAAAGTACAATACAAAGACCTGTGTGGAAACCTAGAGACCAGCGCATGGACCAAGAATGACCAGAATTAAATATAATGAAGAAGAGAATATAAATAACGCCAAACTAGTGACCACAGGTAATTATATTATATTATATTATGTTATATTAAGTAGGAGGCACAGCGGCAGTGACGGTCTGGTATAAAGTGTCGGGGTGCAGGGTCGTCGTGAAGACCATTGCATTGGTCCATTGAGGTATCGTCCGGGTGAGTTGTGGGAGGAAACCAGCATACGATGGGCGGGTGTGCTTGTGTGGTGGATGGCAGCGTGGGGGGGGCGGAGCTCTTGCAGAAACCTTGCAGAGCTGCAGATTCTGATGCCGCGGTATCTTCTGAGGGTCTGTGTGTGACGGGTTCTTCACAATGGGAGAGGCTCTCTGTTGTGTTGTCTGAATGATGTCCCGGATGGAGGGGAGAAGAGAGACACCCCCCGCTATGATCTTCTCAGCCGCCCCCCCGCTACGCTTTTCCACGCAGGGTCTTGCGTTCCGACGCTTCGCAAATTCCCAAGAGTGATAGATGAGAGTGATAGATGATAGATGATAGATAGATGATAGTGATAGATGATAGATAGATGATAGATGATAGATGATAGATGATAGATGATAGATGATAGATGATAGATGATAGATGATAGATGATAGATGATAGATGATAGATGATAGATGATAGATGATAGATGATAGATGATAGATGATAGATGATAGATGATAGATGATAGATGATAGATGATAGATGATAGATGATAGATGATAGATGATAGATGATAGATGATAGATGATAGATGATAGATGATAGATGATAGATGATAGATGATAGATGATAGATGATAGATGATAGATGATAGATGATAGATGATAGATGATAGATGATAGATGATAGATGATAGATGATAGATGATAGATGATAGATGATAGATGATAGATGATAGATGATAGATGATAGATGATAGATGATAGATGATAGATGATAGATGATAGATGATAGATGATAGATGATAGATGATAGATGATAGATGATAGATGATAGATGATAGATGATAGATGATAGATGATAGATGATAGATGATAGATGATAGATGATAGATGATAGATGATAGATGATAGATGATAGATGATAGATGATAGATGATAGATGATAGATGATAGATGATAGATGATAGATGATAGATGATAGATGATAGATGATAGATGATAGATGATAGATGATAGATGATAGATGATAGATGATAGATGATAGATGATAGATGATAGATGATAGATGATAGATGATAGATGATAGATGATAGATGATAGATGATAGATGATAGATGATAGATGATAGATGATAGATGATAGATGATAGATGATAGATGATAGATGATAGATGATAGCTGATAGATGATAGATGATAGATGATAGATGATAGATGATAGATGATAAGATGCATCCGTTCAATGAGTGTCCGGCCCGGCATGGCATTGACGTAGCAACAAGCACATTGCTTTATCATCCTCCCGCCCCTCGGACAACGCAGGACCTGGATGCTCCGTTTCACTAGCTAGCTCTGAAATGTGCAGCGATCGGGGCCCGACGCTGAGTGCCAGAGTGCTTCCTCTCTCTCTCTCTCTCTCGTCTCTCTCTCTCTCTCTCTCTCTCTCTCTCTGTGTCTCTCTCTCTGCCATCATCCCTGACCCTGCCTCAGCAGCGCCAGCTCACAATCCTTGGCTCTGCCTGATAAAATATTTAAGATCCTCCATGATTAAAGTGCATCCTCCTCACCTTGGCAGAAAATCCATTAACCCCCGGGAGAATCAATTCAATTGATTTCAATGATATAGGCTGGAAATTGTGCATGGGGAGCGATGGTTTTGGGGTGCGGGGGGGGGGGGGTGGTGCCGTGCCGTGGTGTGGTGTGGCTGGTGGTGTGCTGGTGGCGCTGGATGAGCCCCAAGAGAGGATGGAGGAGAGAGAAAAGAGGGCACTGAGGAGCAGCGGGTGTGGAGGTACCCAAACCCCCATCATCGCCTTGTGTCCTGAACACACACAATGTGCGCTCGCGCCGCACGCCTGCAATTTAACAAAGCATCGCTCGGCGCCGACTGGGTTTCGGAGGAGGAGGAGGAGCCGAGGGTCTGCGGAGCCACACGGCAGCCAGAGTGATTCATGCCCCCCCCCACCCCACCGGCATTATTCGGCAGCAGGAAGGTATACCTCGAGCGTCGTACCGCTCCTGTCTGTCTGTCTGTCTGTCTGTCTGTCCGGCGTCAGCTAAATATTCCACTCGTCATCACCTCATGACAACACCGTCAAAGTTGAGGGGAACGCTGACACTTCGCCGCCGATTTTCCGGGGTGATCGTTTTCGAGAGAACGCGTCATTTTTCCGGCCTGTGGAGCCACGGATTCCATCGGGTAACTCAGTAACCAATGGGTGTCAATCTGTGGGCGGCAAGCCGAGGGAATAAGAACAGCTATCCCATCATCAGAGGAACGGTGTTCATTTGTCATCCGACGAACACGAGACCCGGCAAGACAGAGCGGGGGGAACAGCCTGCTTGTTATCGTATTGTCATTGAGTGAAGTGCGTGAATAGAGAAACGAAAATGAATAGAGAGAGCTGCACGGT